>PVIR01015063.1:0-38988 GCA_004026965.1 Petromus typicus | reverse complement strand
AGACTCATATCACAGTGACATATGTGCACCCATGTTTATAGCAGCCCAATTTGTGATTGCTACATCTTGGAAACAACTCAAGCATCCATCAACTGGAGACTGGATAAAAAAGCTGTGGTTCTTCTACACAATGGAGTATTACTCTGCCATAAAAAATGATAAGTTTGAATCATTTATACTTAAATGGACATACCTTGAGGATATCCTCATAAGTGAAATAAATAGGGCACAGATAGGTACATATCGCATCTTTTCTCTGGTATGAGAAAATAATGATGTAAATGAGTCCTAGAATTGTATGTTATATATTGTGAAGTAGAAAATGCTCAAAGTAAAACAGGGTGAAGGCGGAAAAATAATGAGATTATAACAAAAAAGTAAGGAAACAAATTTTATGTATATGGGGGGTGGTAGGGTGGGTAAGGCTATGGGAAAAAATGAGAATTAAGTTGTGTCTTATACTGGTACAAATCCCCATTATGGAGTGCAATCATGATGCATATATGTAATGTTCCAATACAGATTAAAAAATAAAATTAAATAAATAAATAAATAAATAACTAGAACATACTCCTAAACCCAGACCTGGAAAAGACAAAAATAGGAGGGGAAAAGAAACACTGTACCAACTAGCTCAGGAGAATGGTATGAAAGCTTCTCTCTCCTTGGAACTTTGAGTAAGCAAAAAAAAACCTCCCCAAGGAAAAGAAAACCTTACATTATACAAAGATGTAGATTCCAAACAAATAACTACTACAATGGAGCAGAAATCCTCAGGTATCAAAAAGAAATAAAATAAATTATACAGAAAAAGAGAGAGAGAGAGACCCTAAACAAGAAAAAAATCTTCAAGATACCTAGGTAAATCAAATTAAGACAACTCCTTCACAATCCAGTATTCAATAGACTCTCAAAAGAAAAAGGAAATAAAACATTAAAGCTCTGCACCCTCAAGTGGCACAGTGTATTTAATATAACACAAGGAAATTTGTAATAAAGAATAATCTTAAGAGACTCTTTGATAATTGCCTTTAAAATGATTAACAAGAAAGAAGATATAAAATCATAAAAGAACAGAGAACTAAGAAAAAAAGAATTGGCAATGAGTTTTTAGGAATTAAATTTTTTAGTACTGGGAATTAAATCCAGGGCCTTGGCAATGAACTATAGCCTCAGACCTTCTAGAACTTTTTGTTTTGAGACAGAGGCTCAAAGTCTAAATCACTAAGTTGCCCAAGCTGGACTCCAACTTGTGATCCTCCTGCCTCAGCACCCCAGGGTTCTGACATTACAGATATGCACCACCACACCCAGCAAATTAAATAATCTTAATTATTAAATTAAAATTTCACTCTAGTAGGTAATAAAATTAAAAATAACTGAAGTTATTTAATTAGAGAATGATAAAGTTAATGAAAAGTGAAAGATGTCAAACAACTTTAAGAAGCAAATATATCAAGAGATAATGGACAAGAATCTTCTAGAATTGACAAAAAACATAAAATGATTTCTGAAAATTATAAACTTTTAAAATTCTACATCTAGGCAGAGGAATGGGAAAAAAATGAGAATTAAATCATGTCATGTATTGGTACAAACTCTCAATATAAACTATAATTATGATGTGTATATAAAATGCACCAGTAAAATAAATCTTTAAAAAACCTCTACATCTAGGTAGATAAAATGAAACTACAGAACATCATAGTTAAGAATAAACACCCTGGGGCCGGGGAGTTAGCTCAGTGGTTCCGGCGCCTGTCTTGCAAGCGCAAGGGCCTGGGTTCGATTCCCCGGTAACCACATACCATAATGGGCATGGAGACTCACGCCCAGCAGCAACCAGTACCACATACCACAGTGCCGGGCGTGGTGGCTCATGCCTGTAATCCCAGCACTCGGGAGGCAGAGGCAGGAGGATTGCTGTGATGTGAGTTTGAGGCTGAGCTCAGGGCCAGCCTGAACCACAAAGCGAAACCCTGTCTCAAAAAACCTTAAAAAAAAAAAAAAAAAAAAAGAATAAACACCCTGAAATGGACCTGGGAAAAGAGTAGTATCTACATGACAACTAAAGGGACCCTAGACTTCTTAGCAGTGATGACAGAAGCCAGAACTCAATACACTCACATGTTTAAAGAATTAAGTAAAAACAGGCAATCATCCCAGGATTCTACATTCAGCACATGCAGAGAGCATAAAGTAACAACAGCTCAGGGAGTTAAAACACACCTGTTGTAACAGAAACATCCATGAAAAGAATGCACAAAGAGAAAGCTGAACCCTAAAGGTGAGGCTGGGACACAGAGGGGAAAAGTGAGCAACGAAAATGGTGAATATGTGGCAGCAACAGCAGCACTGGATGAGGAAATAAAAATAACAACAACAATAATTTATCTGGAGGACTTAAAAGCATCAGAATTAAAGTGCTATTCAAAATAAATATGGATATGGGAAAAGGAAAGCTCTGAATAAAAATGTTCTAAAATTCTTCAGTTGTTCGGAATAAAGGGTTTTTTTGTTGTTGCAGCAGTTATAGTTTTAGTCAGCAATACATGTTACAATTAAAATATAAGGCATAAAATAATAGGAATAGAACAGACTACAAAAATAGTTCAAGGTAGAAAGAACAATAAAGAAAAATTCATTAATCTAAAGGAAAGTTGAAGAGAAAAATGATGGTAAACAGAAAGTTAGATATAAATTTAAGCTTTTATAACCATATAAATTAACTAGTTTGAATATATTCATTTTAAAAACACAGAATTTCTTAGACTAGATTTTTATAAATCTAGGCAAGGGCTATTTACCAAAAAGCCACCTAAATTATAAAGATATGAAAATTAGAAGTACATGGAGAAGAAACAATATCCTATGCATATTCAACCAAAAAAGAGAGGGAAAGGATGACTGAAGTAGGAACAGCAATATCATAAAACAAGGAATGAAAATGTGGGCTGGAGATGTAGCTCAGTGGTGTTGCCGCCTTCCTGGCATCTGCATTGTCCTGAGTTCAATCCCTGGTTCCAAAAAAGAATAAAAATATAAGTAGAGAGATAAATGTCTATATCTATCTTAGCCTGTTTGCATTTCGATAGCAAAATACCATGACAGGAAAAGAGAGAAGCAATAGACAGTTACAATTCACAGTTCAAGAGGCTAAGAAGTCCAAAAGTAACCAAAAGGCAAAACTGGTGTCTAGTGAGGGCCAATTCCTCATAGATGGCAGCTTCTGTGTCTTCACGCAGTTGAAGCACAGAGAGGCTTTCTCAAGTTTTTTCTAAGGCACTAGCCATATCCAGAAGGCCCTACTCTTACTACCAACATATTAAGGATAAAATTTCAACATATGGATTTTGAAAGGACATAGACACTAAAACCACATTAATATCTGCACAGATATCAAAAATAAATCACATTAGCTGGGCATGGTGGTGCAGGCCTATGATCCCAGAAATCTTGGCTACTGAAATGGCAGGATCACAAGTTTGAGCCTGGCTTGGGCAACTCAGCAATGTAGCATGACCCTGTCTCAAAATGAAAAAGAACTGGAATATACCTGAATCCAAAGGCCCTGGGTTCAATCTCTAGTTCCTCAAAAAAAAAAAAAAAAATCACATTGACAGATATATTCTCATTATGTAGGAATACAAAGGGCAATTTATGAATAATAATAACTCACATCTATGGAACACTTATTATGTGCCAGATTCTGATCTAAGTGCATTTTACATGTACAGTATTAATTTGTTTAAGCTTCACAATGTTCCCCAGAGTACAGTCCATTTTATAGATGAGAACACTGAATCACAGACAGTAAATTATATTCGCAAGGTCTAGAGCGAGGTCATGGAAGAGCCACAATTCAAACCCAGCAGGTCTGGCTCCAGTGTATAAATCCTGCATTATTTTTCTAAAAGCTCAGCTTCAAAATATACGAGGCACACTTTTACAGAATTGCAAAGAAAAATTAGCAAATCCACAATCATAATAGAAATTTTAATATGCATGTCTCAGTACCTAATGAAGCCAATAAAAAATTAGTGAAGATATAGAACACAATTAAAATATTTGATCTAATGTCTCTATATAAAATGCCATTGCCAACAATTAGAGACCACACATTCTATTCAAGCAGCATGAAGCACTTACAAAAATAGATCACATAAAAGGTTGCAAAGCAATTTGCTATAAATTCTGGAGAATGAGAAACATGAAGACCATGATCTCTGACTACAGTATAATTAAATTAGAAATCATCAATAACAAAAAGATAATGCCACATTACCCATAGATATGGGAATTTTAAAACATACTTTTAAGTATATTATGGGTAAAAGAACAATCAGAACCTACACCAAAAAAAAAAAAAACTTTTTTAAATAGTTAAAATTAATATAGCAAGGGTAGTTAAAGTTGTATGTAAAAAGGATTCTGTATTCTTAAATATGATTACTAGAAAAGAAAAACTGTAAATTAATGAGTTTCGCTATTCATAGGAAAGAACAGCTCAAGAAAATATAAAAGGAGGAATGATAAAGAGAAACTAGTAAAATACAATGCTGGTTAAGTGTTGTTTCTAGGTTTCTTAAAATTAGTACTGAGAAAGAGCACAAACCACAGCAAATGCAAAGCTGAGAGATGAGGGTCCCATCTGCCACTGTGCAATCCTCAACCGAGTTACTAACCTCTCTGGGTACAGTTTGCCCATCCACAAACTTAGCAGTCTCAGGACTGTAAACTCACAAACTTAGCAGCCTCAGGACTGTATCCTGCCCTTTTTGAGACATTCAGTGAGATAAAAATGAATGGAACTGTAAAGCCACTGGCAACATCAAGATTTATTTGGTAGGACAAATGTCACATAGTCTTTATGCAATAACTTTTCAGTATAACCAGGAAGTAAGGAGAAATAGCCAAACGTGCAGCTCCTCCATGTGCTGAGATTCAGCTAGGAAAGTACTAGAAAATTCCCAGTTGACCAAGTAAATAACCTTTATTCAAAAGCCTCACTGAAAACTTCATAACTAGCAACTACAGATGTTTTAAGACTATTGAATACCATGTGAGTCTGAAGCCCTAGGTGTATACCAAGTTAAACACATGCACAGCAGACTTTCAAAAATGCTTCAGTACAAATAGTGACTTTGAAATAAGATAAAACACAAGGGCAAAGCACAGAAGGAACTCCTAATCCAACTTTTAAAATAAAAATCATTCAGGTAATCACTCAGTTCATTTAAAACAGACACATATACTTGGACTACACGCATAAGAGCCCAGGTCTCAAGTTAGAAGAAATCATGGTTAACAATGGTGAATATTCTAACTATAAACAGACTTCAACCTTCCACCCATTCCTATGGATATGGCCATACCACCCTGAAGGCCCTGGCGTCACTCACATGAAATGCAGCCCAGAGGCAGACATTTCTACCTAGAGCACAGCATCTTGAATACAGTAAAAGCGATTCACACTGGCACTGGCTCCTTGAGAGGTGTGTGCTCATTAAAATGAGAGCACCACAGCATTTAATATGCTCTGTGGTAAATCAGTTCTACAATATTACAGTTTGTTTCTAAAAGGACAAGGAGATAAAATGTGCTAAATGTCCTCAAGTCAGAGGTTATACAACCAAGGCACCAGGGCCCTAGTTACACGGATGGATGTACGGAAGTGTCAAAAGCTCCAAAAGGGTGAATCTTAGGCTCATTAAATAATAATAGTAAACATCAAAAATGTAAGAATTGATGCAGATGCAAAACTGGGTGCCCTTCTCCTTTCAAAAAAATGAAAAAGCTCAAGTCAGCCTGAAAAATCCTGAGCTAATGGAGCTCATCTCTGGCAGTGACTTTCCAGAGTAGATCGCCCTCCAGCTGTCAATAGTACCTGAGGGCAGTGTAGAGAGGGCAAGTTTCTTATGCCCTGACTGCCACTTTCCCTGTGTCAGCTCTCCCTTTATTATGGGTGAACTAATGTTATAATGGAAAGTTTGGAGTTAGTCCAGAAGGATAAATCTGACAAGCAGTTTTCTAATTCCTATCTTAGACCAGAAGCAGAGTTTAAAAAGTTCCCTTGGAGAAGGTAGCTATGTTATTGTAGCAACTCACTTGAAATTTAACTATTTAGAAGAATGTCTCCAACAGACGCTGGCTATTTGAGCTGAGCTTTCCTGAGCACTCAGTGTGCCTTGTGGGATGACTTAGGTGGGACTGTACACAGTGGTCAAAGTCCTCATCATGCCAGTCTCACTCCACAGCCTTTTGCACGAGCCTAAAGAAGAGCTGCTTTTTTGTGACATGAGTCTTAGCTAAAAACCACTGAAAGTCTCTCTGCCCCACTCTTATTTCCTACATAACCTTGCTTTGATGCCTGTCAGCTTCTTATAAAAAATGGTCAAAACACATGTTGCATGTAATTTTTTAAAATTTATTACAGTAGATGGTATTGCCATTAATCCCCCTCAAAATATTCTCCCTCACTACAAACACACTTTTTCTATCATTCTTGCCACTTTCTGCGACAGTTCTAGAAGCCTTCTTTCATTGTGTCTTTATGAGGTGTGGTCAAAAACAGGATGAATGTTACTGTTCAGCACCATCCATTGCAAAGGCAGTCTCATCAGAACATGGCCATCTGCCTTCGTCCAGCTTATCCGTGGGGCTGGACCTTACACCATGTGACTTCCACATCTTCCCTAAAGTCAAAATGATCTTGAAACATAAATGCTTTGAATCAAGACAAAATATCTAAAGACACAAAACAGGGCTTTCAGAACTGCTTCAGAAAATGGCAAGAGCAATGGGATAAGTGCGTTCTAAGCAAGGGGAGAGTATTTTGAGAGGGACTAAAGGTAGTGTGTCTTTTACACTAGTATACTTTTTTAATTTAAAGAATCACTGTAGTTTTTTTAATCACACTTCACATCACATATTAATCCAAATCTTGTGCAACTCTGCCATACCAGCTGAAGAAAGCAATATCCATGATTTTCTCAATCAATGGAAGAAGAGGACAGTTTTCTTCTTCAGTACAAGTCCACAGGTCTCCCTTTACCCTCAATTCTCTCAACCTTTCAAAGTGCTGGAGCCTAGCTTAAAATCATTTCTACAATGCTCGGATTCTTATTCCAAGAAAAGTATCTTCATTACTTCTCTGAGATCTTGCCTTGCCTCATCTCTTTCCACCCCTTTATTTCTAGAGATGTACTAGACACCTAGAATAGCCTCCAACTCCAGAATCATGTATTTTTTAATATCAGTCTTTAAAGGGCACTACATCCAATGGTTTGCTCACAATGCAGGGATTTAATTACCTAAATGAAATACACTCAAAGAAAGGCATATTGGGCTTTTTTTTTTTTTTTACCTTCCACAACTCCACTTCAATTTGTATTTTCCCCCTCTAATTGAAATTAATTTCCCTTGCTGTCTTGTGTTACAAAACACCTGGATAGAGTTATTACTCTGGAAAGGTAATTATGAAATTAGAAGGCTAACCACAACGTGGATTTCCTAAATTGCAGGTGGTGATGGTGCCGAATGCCAACCAAAGGAGTTATTCACAAACACAGGCTAGTATCTCTTGCCAATGTGGGCCTAACATTGCCTCAAATCAGATAATGCCCACATGGTTCCACTGTCAAAGAGGGTGACAGGAGCAATGGTGACTGTCCAGATCACTCTGTCAAGACTTAAGGACTGTCCTGCCTTAGCTACTTGCCCATCACTGAGACACAATACCTGACACCCACAAGTTAAAGGAGGGAAGGGTGTTTTTGGTCCATGGTTTGTGGAGGTTTCAGTCCATCGCTGGCTGCCTCCAAGGCAAGATAGCACGGCAGAGGGCACAGCAGGGAAACAATTTGTGGCCGGCAGAGAGAATGATGGAAGGAGGAGAGAGGAGACAGGGCCCTCCAGGCCACACCTCCTCACCCACCTCCTCCTACCAGGCTTCATCTCCCAAGTCACATTTAAGACAAATCCACAGTTAGTATTACACATCTGTGATCTAATCAGCACCAAAAGCCCCACCTATAATCATATAAGGCGTTAGGGGACATCCCCTATAAAGCATAACATCGCCCAACTCCCCAAAGTACGCCTGGCTGACTACCTGCAGACACTGCCTTGCCTAAGTCTTAGCTGTTTTTCTGAACAGCTTGCTCTATCGCTTGGCTCTCCTGGGGACTTCTGGTTACTATTTCACTGTTCCCTGTGGAATCATCCTTCACTGAGACTTCGTCACAGCCCACTTTTACCTTCTGCCCAGTCCTGCCTCTTTTCCTTCCCCTCCACAGGCATGGATTCCAACAGCAACCCTCAAAAGTTTCTATTCACTGAGTAAGATTCAAGAACTCAACCTGCTACTGAGGAGAATGAGTTAGATTTAAAAGAAAAATAGATCTGCATTCATTCATGTCTTCCAATCAACTGAATATTAGCTCTCTTATTTGATGACTAAGATATTTTTTAGACCTATTAGATGCATTGGCCTAAAGTCCAAGAAAAACCAGGTGACAGTCATGGGAGATAATCAGGAAAGAGAAAGTTAATTGGACAGCATGACTCAGTAGCCTCAGGATATTCATATTTTTGACTCAATAAATTACATTTTAATTTATGTTTATATCCTATCTTATTCCCCAAATTAGTGGAGATAGTTCACAAACATACTTACAATTCAACAAATCAAGCTGCATAAATAAGCAGTGTGTGGCAAAATGAGTGGGCACACAGGCCAAATAAAGGCCTTTTGAGACCCCAATCCCCATGCAGGCAATTCAAACAAAAAACAGTACTAGGGTAAAAACAAAACATAAACCTGCGTTGAAATTAAAAGAGCTCTTCCCCCTAGATTTCCTGATAGTAAAATTCCTCACGGATATACTGAAAATGAACAAAGCAAAGCAATAAGTATTTTGGCCACTCAATCGTGTAAGAACTGCCAATTGTGTAAGCACTTTGATCCACTGCTGAGGATGAATTGATAATTTGGCTTTAGGAAGAACACTGATTAGTTAAAAATTGGTGTAAGCAATAAAAACAAGAGGGAAACTCAGAAGTGAAGCTGCTCCTGGAACTCTAGCTTGAGAAGAAGCCTCAGGAAGGGCTGTGTAGTAAGGAAGAGATCCAGAGAGCTCAGAGCTCAAGCTATGCAGTGAGCTCCTGAAAAGGCCTCATCCCAGGAGGTTGGGGGCAACACTCCAAACACAATGAATGAAAAAGTCATTTTTTCATTAGACAATGTCGTCTAATGTCTGCTGGTCCAACTAGACCTGAAGATAAAATGGAGAAGTTCTAAAGGAGCATAAGTCCAACACAGCTGTCTCGGCCTGTTGAGGCCATCCAACAGAATACCACACTTGGGGATTTAAACAGCAGATAAAGATTTCACAGTTTGAAGGCTGGAAGTACAAGATCAAGGTGTGAGTGGATTTAATTCTCTTTGAGGGCCTGCTTCCTGCTTGCTGAGGGCTGCTTTCTAATTATATCCTCCCATGGCAGAGGGAGGACTGCTGTGTATCTTCTCCTCCCTATGAGGGCTAACCTATTATGGGGCTCCACCCATCAGAGCACATCTAAACCTAATTATGTCCCAAACACCATCACATTGGGAGTTAGGATTCAACGTGCGAATTTTATAGCCCACAAACCTTCACTCCATAACAGCAGCCTTCCGTGAAGGTTTTTTTTTTTTTTTTTTTTTTAGGTTTTTTTTTTTTTGAGACAGGGACTCGCTTTGTGGTTCAGGCTGGCCCTCAGCTCAGCCTCAAACTCACATCACAATCCTCCTGCCTCTGCCTCCCGAGTGCTGGGATTACAGGCGTGAGCCACCACGCCCAGCACTGTGGTATGTGGTACTGGTTGCTGCTGGGTCTCCACACCCAGTATTGTTATGTGGTTACCAGGGAACCAAACCCATCCTTGCGCTTGCAAGACAGGCGCCAGAATCACTGAGCTAACTCCCCGGCCCCATGAAGGTTATTTTTGACCTCAGACTTTCAACAAGAGGTGAGCAACAGAATTTCCAGTCATGTACTCCGTCAAATAGCAGGAGACAGAACATTATCCATCTGGGCGGAAGCATATACAATCAGCTGGTACAAAGCTGTGAGAAGAAGGGCTTAGAGATTCCAAGAAGAGCCAGCTGGTCAAGGAAGGACTCCACCTTAGCTTTGTTCTGGGTCATGCAAACACTTGCAAGCAGGGCCAAGGTTTTTTCCAACACACAAAAAAAATGACAATCAAGGTCAAGACACATTTGACCATAGAGTTCTATGCCACAGTAACTATTAGTTTAAAAATATTTTTCTTAAGGCAGACATTACAAATTCTTGTTATTAGTACATATTTTCACTGCAGAATGTTTACATTCTTTGAGTGGGACTGGCACATGTACATTACACATCTTAAATCTTTTTTCATTCCCTTCCAGCCCCTCCCTTCCAACTCAGACATTTTAAATAATTTAAGCCATTGGGAAAACATCTATGACCCATATAATATCTCACTTTTAGCTCCAAGAATATATTCTTTAAAAGAATCAGCTTGAACATCAGCAAGTGATGTACAAACAGACACTCACATGGGTTCTTTACAATAATGATAATCCAGAGGCAACCTGAATGATTGTTTTTTTGTTTCTTTGTTTTTTTGGGGTTTTTTTTTTTTTTAGGTTTTTTGAGACAAGGTCTCACTTTGTAGTTTAGGCTGGCCCTGAGCTCAGCCTCAAACTCACATCACAGCAATCCTCCTGCCTCTGCCTCCTGAGTGCTGGGATTACAGGTGTGAGCTACCATGCCCGGCACTGTGGTATGTGGTACTGATTGCTGCTGGGCGTGAGTCTCCATGCCCAGTATTGTATGTGGTTAACAGGGATGGAACCTGGGCCCTTGCGCTTGAAAGACAGGCACCGGAACCACTGAGCTAAATCACCGGCCCCTGAATGATTGTTTTAATCCCTTTAGGCTAGTATTTTAAAATACCATAAAATGGGGGCTTATAAACAACAGAAACTTATTTTTCACTGTACCAAGACCTGGGAAATCCAAAATCTAGGTACCACTACATTCAGTGTCTTCTGAGGGACTCTCTCTTCTCTCTCTCTCTTTATCTCTTTCTTCCTTTCTAGGGTCTTGCATATTCGTGGCAAGGGCTTTATAACTGAGTTACACTCCAAGCCTGCAGGCACAATGTCTAATTCATATATGGCAGCTTCTAGCTATAGGCTCACATGGTGGAGGGAGTAAAAAAGCTCCTTGGGCCTCTCTTGTAAGAATATTAGCCCCACTTGTGAAGTCTCTGCCCTCATTACATTCAGACTATAGCAATGTCCCTCAACAGAGGAACTGTTAGATAAGTACCTTTGCATGAGCACTAGTCATCAAGGGTAGTTAGTATCAAAAACAAATTTCTACTAAGTAATGATGCCCAGTGAAAAATGATAAAAACTGTATTTACCATAAGAAAATAACTGTGTTTTAAGTACTAACAAAAACCCAAGAACACAAAAATGAGTAGAAGGATACAAATAAAAATTATAACAATTTTGGTGACAATAATTACATTACTGATATTTATCTTTCTTTTCTCTTTAAAGGGTAAATTTCTTTTGGCTGGGGATTTGGCTCAGTGGTTCCAGTGCCCGTGTTGCAAGTGCAAGGGCCCGAGTTGGATCCCTGGTAAACACATACAATAATGCCAGGCATGGTGACTTACACCCACCAGCAATCAGTACCGCATACCACAGTGCCGGGCATGGTGGCTCACGCCTGTAATCCCAGCACTCTGGAGGCAGAGGCAGGAGGATTGCTGAGTTTGAGGCTCAGTTCAGAACCAGTCTGAAATACAAAGTGAGTTCCAGTCTAAAAAAAAGACACGGTTTCTTAAACTTTAACATAAAAATACATACATAATAAATTGGGAAGAGAAATAAAACATAGCATGAAGACTAGTCAATGGATGGACAGAGTCATAAATTCCAAGATGGCCTCTAAAATAGAGCACAACAGAAAGCACAGAATGGGAGCCCACTGGTGGATTCGGGGCCTCCCTGACCCTCCCTCTTCTGAGAATGAACCTACATTCAGGGGAGAGCCGAGAGCCGATGCACTGCTAAAGTGAGGAACTAGACTGCTGCAGATGACTGTTAGGTCAATTAGATGAGATTCAGGGACACTAAGAGGCACTGTCCCTTGGTTGGGCAAGGAAGCATTTTCATAAGAGACAGGCATTTGAATCAGTGATTGAGTAGTAGAGACACACCATCATTCAGTGTGAGTGGGCCCCATTTCCTTGGCTGAAGGACACGACAAAGTAAAAAGGCCAAGGAAAGGCCAATTCTCCTCCTGGACCCAGCACACTCTTCCCCTGCTTTGGCCATGAGAAACCCAGGCTCTGTAGCCTTTGGGTTCACACTTGCACCCAGTGACCCTTTAGGTTCTTAGGCTTTGAGCCTCTGTCAGAGTCCCTGACTCTGAACCTTCAGACCTGGACTGAGCCATATGGTGGGTTTCTCTGGTCCTCCAGTTTGCAAATGTCGTGCTGTGGTTAGATAAGCTAATTCCCATTGTACATTCTCTCTCATTCATAGATGATAGATAGATAGATATTAAAGAGATAAGCTCTACCAGTTCTGTTTTTCTGAAGAACCCTGACTAAAGTAGACAGCTTTCTTCTCAATTAGACAAGCAAGAGGCTTGACTCCAACTCATTTAGGACTGGAGTCTCATTTATTTTCCCACATTAATATCCGAATTTAATGCACTGCTACATTTCAGTCTCACCAAAGCCTTTGACTTCAGGAGGAAAAAAGAAAGAAGAAACTGTACAGAAAAAAAGATAAATGAAAAAGGCAAGTTTTCACTTTCCTTGTGTGAAATCCCACAGCAATTTCACAGCACTGCTTCTAATTGCCCCCAGGGAGACTGAAACAGGGAAGTGGTTTCTGTCCCTAAAAAAAAGTAAGTGCCTCCCAGCTCTAGAGAGGTATTTTCAAAACCAAAATTTAGAATCTATGGACCTGACTGGTGAGTAGCTTCTCAAACACTCAAAGGAGCAGCTGGCCCTCCCTCCTCACCCCGCAGGCAGAGAGCTGGCTCACAGCACTGTCCAATGAGAACCATATCAACTCTCAAAACTCTTCACAACACAAATGGACAAAATCGTTTTAATGTACTTCTAGGTAATAGTGAATAAAATCACAGTTTCAATGCCAAAGTGATAGAATCTCTAAAACATTTAAATAGTTTAGGTAGATGAGAAAACAGAATCTTTAAACGGAGGCATTTAAGAAAACCTGAACTGAAGAGTTGTGACAGCCAGAGCCATGAGCCTTGGACAAAGACGCGGGAGACTCTTGAAGGACTTCTTTAGGGCTGCATTTATGAAGAATATTTAGGTTTGAATAGCAGTTGTCCCATAGGTCTTCACATTTCACAACCAGGTTCTTTACAAACAGGTATAAAAACAACCCCCTCCTACCAATATCTGAGAAGCATTGGCATCCTGTCATTCAAGGCCTGGCTCTTTCTTGTGATACACATCCCATGGGTTGGACTTTATTATAAACTCTGGCCATCCATTGTGTATAACTTCCGGAAGCGTCCTGAGTCAAGTTTTGTGAAAGGAAAACAGAAGGTGGGATAAGGACATTGAATGCTGAGACAGTTGAGAGAGAGAATGATGGGTGAGAGTCACCAAGGGCCCCAGAGTAGTCAAGTCCTGTGTACTGAGCTGAAACTTACCCATCAAGCTGTCACAGCCCAGATTTCCTCACCCACTTCCCACTCCCTATTATAACAGGGAAAAGATAGCTGGACCAGTAACACTCACCAAACTTCATCAGTGGTCCAGCAAACTACAAACTCCTTCAAACTCCAGAACAACTAGCACTGAGCTAACGTACATAAAGGACCATTAGGAAAAACTTCAACAGTGACTCCGGAGTGGGTCCATGGAAGTACTGAGAACCTCCACATACACACTCTGCTCCAACTCACAGAACTTGATAGCAGTGGGTGGGGAAGTCACAGCCTTTCCTGAGGTTCTGTGACCACGGGCCTTGTACACGACTATGAGGACCTGCGTAAACTAAACTGCAAGCCCATGAGCACCATGATCACCTGCACACTCACCTAGCACAGGTCTCAGTGTGGGGTAGGAGCCCTTGACCTATTTTTGGATAGAACTGCAAAACCTTCTCAGTCTTCGGTGTTGACTATGGCTTCCCCATGGTCTTTGCATACCTTCTGGAAACTGCTGGTACTGGAGAAAATCACTGATCTCTGCAGAACACCACTATCCTTTATTCCCTTAGGGAGAAACCAAGTCTCCTCTTTGGGATATCAGAAACTTGGCCATTCTAGTATAAAGCTACAGGGACAAGCTAAGAGTACAGACCTCCAAGTCTGGGCTACAAAGACTGTCTCTTTCTCTCCACTATTACCCCACAGACACGTCAAATCTTAGCTTTTAGAAGACAGGGCTGGCCCTACCACAACCCACTGCTCAGTGTGTTCCAGAAATGTCCACAGGCTCTGGTCTCCTGTGCCCTCTCTAGGCTAGAACTTACAGCCATTGACCAGCATTCTACCTACATCTTGCAAAGTTTACTTAACAAAACTTTCCTCTCTCTGTGTTTTCTCAGCTTTCTGTAATAAGCCTGCATTGATTTTGTAACGGGAAAAGCCCACTCTATTTTAAATTGTTCAAAATAAATTTAAGTTTCCTAAGGTGAAAGAGAAATTTTGCTCCAGCCTTGCTGCTCATGGCTGTGAATTCAGGGAGTCTATTTTGGCACCACAAACACCCACTCCAGAGTCCCATATGGCCTGCACATAACTAAACTCATTCTACTTTTTTAAAGGACCATGTACAGTTTCACTCTGCACTTCAAATAGGAATAGAAACTTGGCAGATATATGGAGAGAAAGGAAAAACTTCCCCCAAGATCTGCAGAACTAAGCCTTCCTCTCTTCCGGGCTTCATCCAGGGAACACAGAAATGATGGTCCGCTGATTATCTGAATACTTCAGTCTTCCCCAACCGAGCCACATTGTGCACGTTTTGTCCAAGGCTCATGGTGTTCCTTTCATTTCCATATTCACCAACAATTGACAGAGCAACAGCTGTTTGCCAGGTTCTGGGATACAATAAGGAACAGACAACTCAAAACTTTCCACACCCCGATGAAGCCCACATCAGGAACAAAAGGAGCACCAACAGTATATATGCCCAGGAATTTTCAAACAGGACAACAGGCAGCTGAGCTACACCCATGTCCAATCAAGGAGGATGATGAAAATCTTCACCCAAAATATTGAATCTACAGGGAAGGAATTTCAGGGTCAGCAGCTTTCACTGGGATTGGTGTTGGAGGCAGCAGGCTCTGCACACAAAGCCAACTTACCCTCCAAATCAGCCAATTCCAAGCTTACAGCTTCCACAAAGCAAAGCCCTCAAATTTATTTTGGAAAAATTCACAATTCTTATTTCAAAAGAAGCATCAAAGCATCATGAGAGAAATCAGAACTTTCTTCCACTTTGTAACACTAAGTTTACAATTTAGGGTACATAGGAATAGGGGGAAAATCCCAAGTGTGTCAAGCTCTTAGGGACTCCAAAACTACCCTTCATGGGGTGCTCAATGGTGTTCACCATTACACTTGAATGTTCACTTTGAGTCTCTAGCTATTGACACAAAAAATGTAAACTCCCCCACCACCACCTTTCCAGGTGCCTTCCTACTTAAGGTTTATCCTCAGCCTAGCATAGGAAGCTGAAATGAGGTCTAAATCCTTCCTTTCAAAATCTCTCCTGTAAGAAGCTTATGTCCTGGTTATTTTCATATGCATATAAACCTTAAATAAGTATCTTGCCTAGAAAAAATATGATCTTTCTAATATAGACATATTCACACACACTCAGTCTCTCACCTTCACTCCTTCCTCCTCCAAATGCCTGTCTTTCACACATGCATGTGTCCCCACACAGTGCCACCCGTGCACGTCGGAATCATCCATGGGAAAACCATCTTCTGAATGGCCTTGCTGTCCTTCCCTTGGCCAACCACACCTACTTTCCAGCTGCATTCCAATTTTTCCACCTTGAACTTCTCCAACCTATGTGCTACCTTCTCACTCAGTCCTTACCTCCTTCACACTGGCCACCCCACCTCCACAACAGCCATGAGAACAAAGAACCCACTGTGTCTAGAAGCTCACCAACGGCCTCTTGGTAATGATAGTACCTTTCCTTAATCCCTAATCTGCCTCTCTTAATCCTCACACCACCTCTACTAATTATAGACACCAGTAATTGATCAGTTAAGATGTTCCACATGCAATGCAAAACCCTTTGTGTTTCCCCATCTTCTTTAATCTTCAAGAACTCCACGAAATCGTAGTAAAAGGGATCACCAAAAGACTTCTCACTGAGAGGTTAGCATCTGTTTCCTCCCTCTGAATCAAGAACTGCTTTGAACATCAGAATACAGAGCAAATGTAGATGCGCACATTTCTAAGGCTGGTATCCCTCACCCTCTGCCTCCTGGACACTCACACTTGGAACTCTGAGCTGCCAGAGCAGAACACATGGAGAAAAATCACCCAATGCCAGAGACATCATGCAGACAGAGACAGCTCATCAGCCATCTAACAGCCATCTAATCAGCCAGCTAGCAGGCCTCCTACTTCCCTTATAGGTGGCCCTAGCTGTCCTGCAGCAGAGATGAGATTTCCCCACCCAGACCTGCACAGATTGCAAATTCAAAAGTGCAATAAATGAGTACTGGCCTTTTCGCACATTGAATTATGGGCAGTTTGTAATGTGGTAATAGAAAACTTCATGGAGAAGTGATGATGATGATCATGATCATGATCATGACCATTATCCTTATGTCACAAATGAGGTAATGGAGCCTCTGCAGGCTTAAGTTAGTGGCCAAACTTCATGCAACTAGCACTTTCAAGCATTCAAGTCTATCCCCACACAGGATTCCCAACTTTGGATCTGACTTGGCAGATATTCTCCTTTCTTTGCTGCACCACTGGTGGTAGGCAGTAAGGATTATTAAGGACAGTTCATGTGAAGTATTGAGCATTGCATCTGGCATGTAATAAGCAAGAAACAAAAGATATGCAAATATACACTGTCCTTGCCCTGTTTGTCTATAGTCCCTAGGGCAAGTGGTTCTAGGTCATGGTGCTACCTCTCATTCCCCACTGACCAATGTCTTAACCTTGCTAGATTCCAGCCCACTGTTGCCAGTGACCTATTGAACAGGTTCCCTCAGTGCAGAGACCAGAGGCTCCAACCTCACAGCACTGGCTCCCATCATCAGCCAGATCAGTCATTCTACCTGGCTCACTTCTCCCGGTGTCAGTACCACCCTTCCCATGAATAAAAAGAAATCACTTTGAGCTCTTTGATCTGTATCAGCCTCAAGCTCCAGCTACCTGGTCCCTCTTATACCTTCCCAGTCAAAGTTTATTCTTCTGTGTTTCTCCATCTCACAGGTTCCACAATATTCAGTTCATTTTTGCCCCAGCTGATTATATCTAAGACTCCATACTCCTCTCTCTCTCCCTCCCTAACCCAAACCCAGACACTGCACATTACCCTATGCAAAGTCTCATTAAAACATAAGGTGCTTAAAATCTCTAGGCCTGGGTTGTGGGTGTAAACTATGGAATACTGCTTGCCTGCTAGCCCTGGGTTCATTCCCTAGCACCACAAAAACAAAATTAAAAAAATCTCAGGCCACAGGCCATATCCATTAATTACAGGATCAGACTCAAAATTCTCAGCTTGGCCTTGTGCTGACTCTGCTACACAGGTCCACCTTACCTGACCTGCCTACCCCAGCTCCCACTATTCCTCACCATGCCCCTCTGCCCTCATGAAGCCCCTCACCCTACCAGAAAAACTTCTCCGACCAATACAAGGACTAAGATATACAGAGTAAGAATGGAGATGGAACTTGACATTCAATAATGCTGGAGCTCCCCGATCACCCTGCTCTATGAACTTGAGCAATGTTTAGTGCCTAAAATTAGTCATTTTTCCACTTGGTTTACAGTGTCATACATTGTTAATTAACCGAGCCACAAGCACATGTTGTATCTCTCTAGACAAACTGCACCTCATTTCTCTTTAACACAGTATCAGCGTCTCAAACCAAAGAACTATAGTAATCTGTTTACTCCTTCAGAGCTCTGTCCTTTCTTGACTACTGTGGTACTGTGGGTGTGCCGCATTTGATTCCAAGATTTTTCCTCATTCTTCTTGCCCATCTCTTACTTTCTTGTCTCCCTTTATCCCTCACACATTTTTTTACCACTTAAGGAAGGGAAGGAAAGTGGTCATGGCCACGGAGCTCCAACTGTTGTTGGCAGCCAACTCAACACTGTCAGACCTGTGTTCACGTCTTGCTGCTTTTAGTTACTGTCTCTGCAACTGGTTTTTTTTTTTTCTTTGATATTTATATCCCTTTAGGTTTTCTAGAAACCTAGTCTACAAATAACCAAGATTTTATACTATAGCAACTTCATCAACCATTTAAATCATAATGAACTTTTGAGTGCTTCGCTATGAATTAAACCTCTAGGCCTAGTAAACACAGATTTCAAACTAAAAGAAAAAATAAAATTGCATAATGTAATCTTCATCTCCTTTTTCATTTGTGATATTCTGTGTCCTTAAAACAAGATGAGACATTCAAAAAGTTAATAAATAATACAGATGATAGAGATATAGAAATACTATAGTTAATTCATCAAATGAATATAGAACACTCACAAACTAAGGGAAAATACATTTTTTCCACTCTAGATGGAAGTCATTTAAAAGAGATTATAAATAGCTATATAATTTTAAAATATGAAGACATCTTAAATAAGACATTAAAGTCAAAACAACAGAAATAATTAATATGTGTAAGCAACATTAAAATTAAAACTTGCATATCAAAAGACTCCACAAAGTGAAAAAATTAAAATACTTGGCTATACATAAATGTAAAACTTTGGGTTTGGATGGTAGGACAACTGGCAGAGCATTCATGGGTAAGGCCCGAGATTTTACCCCTGTAACTGCAAAATAAAAAAAAAAGTAAAACCTTAATAAATCAAAAAACGTGTAAGTAAAATATAAATAATGGTTCAAATTAAATGACAGGCTCATGGGGTTTATTGCACTATTCTACTTTTATGTACATTATCTATTTTCTACAACAAAATATTTTTTAAGTGCCACATAGAAAATTAAAGGGCAAATGATAATTACTATGAGAATTAAGGAAAATTATTCATAATATCTAAGGAACTCTTACAATGAAATTCTAAAAGATACCTATCAATAAAATGATAGGCAAAGAATATGAATCAAACACATGTGAATATTTCATATCACTAATACCAAAGATATCAGAGTTAAAATGATAAGATCTATACACATCAAATGAAGCCTTTTTCAGAACACAGGACATGGCCATCTCCATTTCTACCTTTATTTACCATTATACTGAAGATTTTAAGAATGTCAGTAAGTAAAATAAAAAGCATAAATATTAGAAATAAAATCATGACATGATTATATAAAAATTTTGAAATAATCTTATAAACTTCAGAATAAAGGAATTTAGGAAAATTACTAAAGAGCAATACTCAAAAATGGCATTTTTTATGCTGCAAACCACCAGAAGATAAAATTTTTGAAGATATTACTTATGATAACACCAAAAAAACACTAGATGTGGATCCAGGCACAGTGGCACATGCTGTAATCCCAACTATTTGGAGGGTAGGATCACATGTTTCAGGCCAATCCAGGCTACAAAGTAAAAGCCTACCTGTAAAAACATAAAACAACAACAAAAAAATGGATGTCTAGGATTAAACCTAAAGTGTTACATGTCAGAGCTTTAACAGAAAAAATATAAGACATTATTGAGAGAAAACCCAAAGCAAAGAAGATAAATTCCATTTACATGGTTTGGAAACTTCAATATTGTAAAAATCCTAATTTTCTCCAAAATAATAATCAGTATCAAAATTTCAGTAGGTGTGTGTGTGTATGCATGTGTGAAAATTGACAAAATGATGCTAAAATTTGTGTGAAAGGCAAAAGATCAAAAATGGCCAAGAAAACAAAGACAAAGAACTTGTATATAATTTATTGAGACATATCAGAAAGGCATAGTAATGAAGACAGAATGTAATTTGTGTAAACAAATGAAAATGGGCCAATATATCACAATATATAATCTAGACGCACACAACAACAAATAGTCCAGAAACAGATTTATGATACAAATGTACATAGAACAGCAATGGGAAAAGCATTCCCAATAAATCCTATTGGACCAAATGCAAATCCATATCTATTTAAAGATAAGCTATAAACAAAATCAATTCCAAGTGGATTAGAGATCCAGAGGTAAAATGTAAAACATTATAGGCATCTATTTACACTCCATAAAGAATCCCCACACTGGTCTCCCTCGGATGATTTTCCACACAGCTGACCAAGAGCTCTTCTTAAATCACAAATTCATTTATAATAGAATATTTGACAGATTTCCAATGCTCTCAAAATTAAAACAAAAATACCTTCACAACCTCTGAGGTTCTATAGAATCTGACCTCTGCTACAATATATAGCCTCATCTGTCCACTTTCCTCCCTGTCCTGTCACCTTGCAGCCGTTCTTTCAATCTCTCAGATACATATAAACCTTATTTCCCTCAAACCCTTTGCACTTTCTGTTTCCTTTGTTGTTCGTTCACATCTCCGTCCTCCTCTCTCTTTACTTCTCATCTTTGAGTGATTCTCTTTCCTCATCTAGTTGTCAACTAAAATGTCACTTCTATATAGTGATCTTCCCTGATCAGTCCCCAACCAAAAACAGATAACTCTATTAGATTCCTTTATAGCTCACTGAGATTTTTTTAATTGGCCTTGAGTGCTCATTTGTTTTATCTCTGGGTCCCTCGGTAGATTTATAGCATCTAAGAGCAGGATTTCATGTTATTTTTTTTTCTATTGTACCCAATGCCTTAGCAAAGTATCAGTATTAACCTATAAAGTCGGTAAGTATGTGCAAATGAGTGAATGGTCACAATAATCTTACTCTGGCTAAAATGAAAGAATTATGTGTAATTCAATTTAGCTATGATGACAGAAAACACAAAATAATGTCTTAAACAGGGCAGATATAAATTTCTTCCTTGTATAAAAGAACTTGAAAAAACAGGGAAGTGCCCTACCTCCAAATGTTATGTCATAAATGGTTGGTATGATTCTTTTCATGTGTTTTCTTCTTTTTAAGATTCATACTGAGGGTCGGGGATTTAGCTCAATGGTTCCGGCGCCTGTCTTGCAAGCGCAAGGACCGGGGTTCGATCCTCAGTAACCACACACAATGCTGGGCGTGGAGACTCACCCAGCAGCAACCAGTACCACATACCACAGTGCCGGGCGTGGTGGCTCACGCCTGTCATCCCAGCACTCGGGAGGCAGAGGCAGGAGGATTGCTGTGATGTGAGTTGGAGGCTGAGCTCAGAGCCAGCCTGAACTACAAAGCAAGACTCCATCTCAAAAAAACCTAAAAAAAATTCATACTGAATGATCAGCCTGTTTAAGACATACTATATTTATGAACAAAAGTAGGACAGCTAGGAAATGTGGAAGAAATTTTGAAGCTCCTGATTGATACAGAATACATGACTTTGTTCACGTGTACTTAGCAAAAACAAGTTACACTGCTAAGCCTAAAAATGGAATGGGGGGTCGGGTATTTAGCTCAGTGGTTCCAGTGCCTGTCTCGAAAGTGCAAAGGCCTGGGATCGATCCCCAGTAACCACATAACAATACTGGGCGTGGAGACTCAGACCCAGCAGCAATCAGTACCACATACCACAGTGCCGGGCGTGGTGGCTCATGCCTGTAATCCCAGCACTCGGGAGGCAGAGGCAGGAGGATTGCTGTGATGTGAGTTGGAGGCTGAGCTCAGGGCCAGCCTGAACTACAAAAGCAAGACCTTGTTTCAAAAAAAAAAAAAAAAATGGAATGGGGAAGTCCATAGAGAATCACTGATACTCACATGGCAATGAGCAAGAATGAATGTGTCTCCTGGAGGGAAGGTGGACTACAGAAAGTCCATAAAGGTATTTGAAACCCAATATATGTAAACTTGTTATTGTGGGATCCTGTTGCAAGTTTTCTATAATTAGGCTGCACTATATAGCCCACATAACTGAATTTTAACTCGCAGAAACAAGGCAGGTGGGAAGGGAACATGTTTTTCCTTCCTACTACTATCCCACTGCATAGATTTTAGCCGGGAGGGCAGCTGTGGGTGCAGTCTTTATCATGGGAGGACATAGGTCCAGCTAAAACTAAGGGTGGTAGAACTATTAAGCAAGATGAGAGCAGAAGTTTTAGGACAACTGATGTCTCTGGCAGAATCTATTCCTTTCCCACAGAGATACCCAGATTTCTAAGAAAATGGCCTCCTGCTAGCTGTGCCACCACAAAGAACCCCCCCCATGAAACAAAGTACACTGCATTCATAAATTTAATAAGCATTTGACACAAAACATCTTTTGTGTGCTAAAATTCGTAATACCTTAGACATAATACCTAGACAATCAGACATGACTCTTCAGTATAAAAGCTCACTTTCTGTGATACTCCCTGTATCAGATATTGATTACTGTAAGTAAAACATCCCAAAAGTTGGGGGCTTTAAAAAATGCATTTTTTATCAATGACCATGAGCTTACGGGTTAGATGTGTGGTTCTGCAGACCTGAGGCCAACTGAGCCAGTCACAGCAATATAAACTCATGTGTGCAGTCAGCTACACATGAAAGTTTGTGGATCTTTGGGGCCTTGTCTGAGATGATCAGAACAACTCGGTTCTGGTCCACGTTATCTCCCCATCCTCCAGGAAGCTGGCGTGGCTCTGATTCCATTGACAGAGGATGAATCCCAAGAGACACAGGTGGATTTATGAGACCTCTTTTAAAGCCTGGCTCAGAACTGGCAATCACCATTCCCACCAAATTCTACAGGAAAAGCAAATCTAAAGGCCAGTCCAGATTCAGAAGTGTAGCAATGGATTTCATTTCATTATAAAAGAAGTTGCAAAATTTCTTTGGAAAGAGAATAGATACAGAGAGGGGTAGATAATAAGGAGGAGTTTTGCAATCTATCACAGTCCCATAGTTCTTCATTTCAAAGATTCCCCTTTGTAATACATATGATTTAATGATATAATAAAACAAAAAAGTATTTGCCTAAGAACATTACTGTTTTGTTTTGTTAATTTTTCTTTCCTATTCATAAAAGTTTCTAGAATTCTCAAGGGACTTGTAGAACAACAAAAAATTAGGAATCATAGCCGTGTGTAGTATGACCTCCTATGCAGAAACAAAATACACTGGAGTGGAACTAATGATTTCTTTTGGAAGTCACTTAGATATTTCAACTAAGACTATAATGTTCCACCAGGGAACAGTTTTCAAGTTCATATATTTTATGCATGCGTATTAAACATATTTTATTCATGTACATGCTTATTTATATATAAGTAACCATACTCTCTACAACAACACAAATATATAATCAATATAAAAGCCAAAGGAATAAATAAAAAATCAATCATTAGAGCTAGACTTTGGACAAAATAACCACTGATAAGACTCTGGAATAGAGGAATGCTTGGGGTTCAAGATATGCCTTTGTTCTATAAAAATAGCACTTAATTGGCATCCATAAGAAAATAAGCAATCAAGTTTCAAAGTTGGAATAATGATTTTTCAAAAGAAATAATACCTAAGCAATAACTGCACTAGGCCCAGCATGGTATCAATATAGGTATTCTGGAGAAAACTGTTCATCCTGCTCTATCCCAGGTCACACCACCATCACTCTTTATAAATGTTCCATTAAATGTAAAAGGAAAAATAACATCATAAAAATGTTAAATCTGGGAGGATGAGGTGTGCTTAGAGAAGTGATTGGCTCCTGAACATAAGCAAAGCTAGAAAAACAGTTTCCAGAAGGAAAAAACTGACAAAGGGAAAGGAAAAAGAACAGTAGTTTTTCCAGGCTGACCTTCACAGTGCCCAAAGCATCCCACACTAGGTATCAATTTAAAAATTTTAGGATAAAGGTTAAAGTCACCTACCTACACTATCCACAGCTAGGTACTTGTCTGAATAGCTTCTACTCGCCTTCCTGATCCACTCTGGAGTATTATTCATTGCCTACCAGGTCAATCCTTCTTTGCAAGTGTGGACAGAAAAGATAGTGTGGGTACTGGTCACAGTAATGACCCGTTTGTTCATACCTCCCTTCAGTAGTATCCTCCACACTCATTTTGGGCTCACTATATGACTTGCTTCAGCAAATGAAACACAGAGATTTGCAAGGCTTTTGTTCTTTGGAGCTCCTTTGCTTGCTGCTCTTGGATTTCTGCTACCACATGGACAAGCCCTGGCTCCAAACTAGAAGATGAGTGCCACACCAACCAACCATGCTCATCACCTTTGTCAGTGGGTGGTCAAGGACCAGAGATGGGACTTATGTCATACAGAGCCTGCCAGCTTCCAGCTAATCCACAAGCCATTCACGAGCATGTGAGCAAACCAGCTAAGTTAAGACCAGTCAGAAAAATCACCCCCCTACACATACACCAAAGCTGTGAGTTAAATAAGTGGTGTTATTTTAAGCTAACATGTTTTGCAGTGATTTGCCATGTAGCAAAGGTGAACTGGTACATACGATCAGAGTGTACCATGGGCCATCTAGGAAGTGACACTCAGCCCTCTGCTGCCTGTGCATCTGGACAGCAGGGTAGAGGCCTGGTCAGATGTGTCTTATGGGTGAAGAGCATTGGAGGGTTTTTTCCCCAAGCCCAGATATCACAGCACTCAGTGTTCTCAGACACCTGCTCACCTATTCCCCATGGAAGCACATCTGGGCCAATGGGTTATTCTAACCTCTTCAGCCACACCCAGGATCTCCAGGGTACTGGCAAGCTGAGTCATCTTTTTTACATTTCTAAAAGATTTTGTCTTCCAACCATCTAGACTGAAAGCCTCCAAAGTTTGAGTGGTTTTGACTAAATTAGGATAAAGGTAACATCTCAGGTTCAAGGATAATATCAGATGCCAAGCAAGAATAATCAGAAATCAGTCAAATTGGGATTCAAATGGCAAAGCTCAGAGTTGAGAAAAAGAGACTTCACACACAGAACTCAAGTCAGACAGGCACTGAACTACGAAAGGACATAATTTATTTTCTGTATTTACCGAAAAAAAAAAAAAATACAACAACAAAGGGCCGGGATTTAGCTCAGTAGTTCCGGCTCCTGCCTTGCAAGCACAAGGTCCCAAATTCCATCCCCAGTAACCACATACAACAATGCCGGGCGTGGTAACTCACTCCCACCAGCAATCAGTACCACACACCACAATGCCAGGCGTGGTGGCTCATGCCTGTAATCCAGCATTGGGGAAGCAGAGGCAGGAGAAATGTTGTGAGTTCCAGGCTCGCCTGGGCTACCAAGTGAGCTCAGGGACCGACTGAACTAGAAAGCGAGACCCCGTCTCAGAAAAAAAATATATATATAGATGCTGACCAGGGGTTCTTAGCTGAGGCTAGTTTTGAAGAATCTTATTCTAACACCTACTGTATGTGGTCAGAGTGGTGCTAAGAAGATGCTTAGGGGTCCTATCACCACTGAGAAGCTAAACGGATGTAAAAACAGAGGACAATCACAATGTGACAGGCCAGCAAGGACCAGATACAATCTGCAGAGAAATCTGAGTTGAAGCTTATGAGATATTCCAAATATAAGGATGATTCTGTAGTGTGCCTGGTGAATGAAACAGAGCATTCTGGTCACACTGGGCATGACCGCTGAGCCTACAGAGGGACTGGAGGTGTACCGGCAGATCTCATTATACTCTAGCTCCATGTCCTCCATGATTGTCTTATGAGGCTTCTGCACCCAGCGCCTCCAGTCATTCCAGGCTTTCTGCGTGGCTGCCTCAAGGGCATCCGCAATTCCCCTGAGGCAAGCACAAGTTCCCAGGCAGGCCTGGCCTAAACCTCTGTGCGATGTCCTGACTCATCCAAAATCCCAGGTATTGGAGTAAGTTGCAAAGAGACCAAAGAAAATGGCTGGCTGCAGCTTCCGAAAGTAAGACTTATTTAGGCAATAAAAGGATATAATAAAGATAAATGTGACTTACTAGCAAGGGAGGGTCCACAAGAAGTAGGTAAGGGTCTGATGGCATTGCCTGGCAAAATCCCTCAAGGAATATGTACTCAACAAGAGCACCAGGGTGCAAATCCCACAAGTGTGCACCTTACTCAACACTGGCACTACCCAGCAAATAGCAGGAAGGGTGCCTAGTTCACAACAGCTCTCAAGTGGTCCGGGTAACTATTACCCAGAAAGAAGAGAATCCAGTGGTGACTGGAGGGACTCCACCACTCACTGTGCTCTGTTCCACACTCAGTTACTGCAGGGAAGAGATTTTATAGATTAAACTACGTAACACCAACATCATTAGCTTGTTTGTTCCATAGTGTGTCCAGCATTCTAAGGAACCACTGACTCAGTGTATAAGTAGGAAGGCAGTTCCTACAGATAACTCCAGATGGCATTTATCCAGATATTCTGGTCCATGGCCACTTATAATGTCCCCTTGACTTGATATGATAAGAGTCTCAGGAAGGCAAAAAGGGTCATTTCAGGAACATGTTGTCAAATACCCTAGTTTTTCGCAGAGATAATGCAACCTTCCTTAGAGCACCACAGTCTAAAGGATAAAATCCTAAAGATCCCTATCAAACTGTCCAACTCTTCTAACCCTCCCTTTCTACATACAAAAGATGAAGTATTTATCTCACAGAACTGTTCCAAAAAATATGAATTCCAGAGGGAATTTGAAGTGGTAATTCTGAAGACCAAAGGAGAATATTGTGCTGAGTATATTTACCTACGTAGTAGACAGAAGAAGGTATTTATGTATTTTTTCTTCTCATTTCTCTTACTGTGAGAACTACAGTTTAAGTCTTCTCTATTAACAACTTGACACTACTCATCTATCAAACTAGCATCGTGGTTGACATAAAAGACAGGTTTTGATTTCAAATCCTAACACCTCCATTAAATTAGATATTTGACTTCAGAAAAACAACTTAATCTCTCCTTGTAACTTTCTCATTCACAAAATCAGTTAAATCATAATTTCGATACTTTGAGGAGTTAATGAATTAAACACTGCACAGCGATCTGCACAACACCAGCATGTAGCAAGGATTTTTAATAAATATTTGCTATTGCTTTACTTTCATTGCTGATATTATTGTTTTATTATTTCAATTATTAGCAGGGCCACAAAAAAATAAAGCAATGAATGAGCAACTAAGAAAAGTAAAAGAAGAAGCCACATCCCCAAGCTATGCCTCTTTCATCTTTGTGCTCATGCCTTCACTGAGGATAACAGAAGCTTCCAAGAACAGGCCCATGGCACCCTGCTAGCTTGAGACTGGTGGACAGCTGGCCTCCAGAGCTTGACTCTTGCTCTGAGGAACAAGGCAAGGCACCAGTTATTCAGGTCCCATCTTGCTTGGATGGTGGCTTATGATAATTAGGATAAAATCCAAATTTCAAGCCCTGCCCCCTTACCCTGCCCTGTTTTCTTCACTGGCACTATCACTATCTAAAAGGACTTTATTAATCTTTTCCCGAAGTTGAGACATTTTCTCTGTAAGGGAATGAAAGTTGTACACGGCAGGTCTTCAAGCCTCACTCACGGCTGCATTCCTGCCCCTAGGATGAAGTTTACTCACAGTGGGTAATGGATACATAAATGTAGAATTCATGAATATTTATTAAACACTGTACACTTTAGAAACCAAGTTTAGAGGTAGTTTTGTTTATGCATCAAAAATTATCCATTTTTCTTAATAAATCCCATTTTACTGAATGAACTCTGCATAATGAGACAATGAGTGGATTTGTATTGCTACACATAGAAAGAAACTTGTGGAGATTGAAAAGGCCTAGTTTCTTATGCCAGGTATTCAGTTTTATCTACATTACAATAAAAGACCTAAGAATACCCAGCCAGGATGATTAGTGCAGCGGTGACCTGGATTACTGAGCTCAGGCAGGAAACAGTACTAAATAAGAAGCAGAGAGCTGAATCCTGGTTTTAGATTGGCCAACCACTGCTTTGAAACCTTGGGCAAGTTGCATCTCTGGGTGATTCTCACTCCTCCTCCAAAAACTAGGGCATTTGAAGTAGAGAATTTCTAAGGTTCCTTCCACCACTAAAACAAAGTTTGATGATTCCAATCATTTATAAAACCCCATATCTTGCTTGAAAGCTACGCACTGCTCCCTGAAGGCACCTACACTCAGCAACCAGCCCTTCCAAAATTTTAGGCTTCAGCCCCAGGCTCAAGGCCGAACCCGACAATGGAGGCTCCCAAGATGTGCACCACTCCCCACTCAGAAGTGACGGTTCTGTCATCTGAGCTCCTTCGTCTCACAATATATTTATGCATTTGTTTGCCTTTGTATTTCCTTTGTGCAACTCTAAATAGCACTTAAAAGAAAAAGAAAAAAACAAACTCGATGATAAAGTTTTCTTTCTCTCTAGTGGAGGAAGGCTGGCTCCCTGTTTTTCAGCTGACCCAGAATTGCTAATTTTGCTGATTTCCTACTGTAACTGCCTCCTCATTTACCACACAGTAGAGGTCTGGTTCCTTCCTACTGAGACAAGTAGTTTTGCCTGCTCCTTTGGGCTTTTAGTATTCTTCCAAATTATTCTGATTGATATAGACCTCCATCCATGCTAATTATGCATAGCTTCTCTTACAAAGTGTAGTATCCATGGCAACAGCGAGGGGAGAACAGGTGTGCGGAAAGCTGTGCTATATTAAATGACAGTTACCCTCTGCCTCTCCTATGCAGATTGCTTTTCTCTGCATTTATTTATAGCAGGCAGTAATTAATCTGTGTGGATCTCGTTGCTGGGGGATGGGTTGGGGAGAGAGATGCAGAACGATTAACAAGAGTCCTAATTATCCTCATACCTTTGAATCTGAGAATTTCATCACCGTCAGATAACTCCAAAGTAGAATTGTTGAACTTTCACTTGTACTAAGATATCATTGCACACAATTCAAGGCTGTCAACTATAAAAGAGAACATTCTTCTAGCTGCTGTAGTGCTGATGTGGACACCTGTGTTGTGCTATATTGTGGAGGGCTCTGAAAGTGGGCCCTGAAACTGTCTGGAATGACCTGGCAGGGTATAAAATTAGAGCAGGCAGTGAGTTACCTGGACTCAAGGGACTTCTGAGACCACATACTGCGGTGGAAATGCCATCATAAAACACAGTGCAAAAGCAGTCTGGTCTCACTTGAAGCTGACCTCCTGAGGGCCAGAATGCTGCTGAAGACAAAAACATACACAAGGGACAGACCTGGATTCCACTCCAGTGCAACGGTGATTCTCCTGGGACTTGGGCACCTCATTTTACCTCTTTGAACCTCAGTTTTCTCTGCCTGTAAGATTATGATGTTACAAAGCTTATGAATATAGCAGGCAGAGGATTCTAAGGAGGGCAGGGGAAAAAGGAAAAAATGAGAATTAAAACGTGTCATGCACTAGTACAAATTCTCAACGTTGATTATGATCATTATATATATATATATATATATATATACACATATATACCAATAAAATCAATTTTTAAAAAAGATTATGATGTTAAACTAGAAAATTTCTCAGGTTTCTTCTACATCCTAGAAGTGGTAATTTATATCTCAAAATGAGCTTATATTTTCCACTGAGATAAATAATCCCAAAATTTGAATGGCTTAAAACAACAAAGATTTATTTTTCACTCTCGTTTCATGTCCATCATGAGTCATTTGGAAGTTCTTCTGTGCCAATGTCTCCAACTCTGCTGGAATAATCACTCTTGCAATTGATCAATCACTGGCCAGAACATGTCAGTCACATGGCTGTGTATAATCAGTAGAAGTTCAAAGTATCTCCTGCTGTTGGCCAGAAAGCCAGAGAGCTGCAATAGTAGCAGCTGCAGATGTGCCCCTTTTCATTCACACTAAGAAAATGTCCCTTCTGTGAACCTCTGCATAACAATGACAAGTTCATAAAACATGCACAAAATGGGAGTGCAGTAACATTGAGAGGCAAAAAAAAAAAATGGGAGATGACATTCAGATGGGGAAATTATAGAAACAAGGACTTGTAGGAGAAGCTGACTTGAAGAGAAGATTGACAGTATTGGTTTGGGTCACACTGGTGCATATAGGCTGAGGGAAACTCCAGACCTGGAGCTGGAGTGTAAACGTGTGAATAACCTGTTCACAAATGGCCAACGAATCCACAGAAGTACACAAGACTCTGCAGGAAGAGGAAAGGAGAGAAGATTCCATGGACAGGACTTATAGAGGCAGGGATTTGGTGGAGAACCAATCAGAGGGCCAGTATGAGCAGGGGGAGGAGAGTTTTCTGCCAGGAGAGTCAAGAAAGGTAGAGGTTCAGTGTTCTCATATGTTGGAAGGTCCCGAAAGTGAACAACAGCCTTTAGCTGATGCTGTCATGGTCTGCTTAAAACCACAGAATGCCTCCAGGCAAGCAGAAGAGGATAGTTAGAGGGCAACGTATGAAGTTGACCAAGGAGCACAGCCATGAAGCAGTGACTACAAACAACACTTTAAGGCTTCTAGGACCCAAGGAGAGGCAGAGCTACAAGAGAGGGAAGGTGAATTAGGGCAGGAAGGGAAAAACTTGGGGAGTGTTTAAGCAGAAAGGAAGAACCAGGGGGAAGAATGAAAGGTTTGTGGGAAGCAAAAACTACACATACATTTGAGATGCAAATATTTAAGAAGTCTGACTTATGAAAACAACAGTTTCACACGATTCAATCTAATAACCGAACAATAAAAGCTAACCATTTGCTACGAAAAATGCATATTATCTGGGCTTGTTTAAGACTGGTGAAATGCCATACATGTGTCAAAGATCTTCTCTACACTAGGTTCTGGAGATACTAGATGGGGACTCTCTGATCTTTCCTCTAGAGAGGTTGAAAAACAGGCAGACATGAATGAAGTCATTGAGGTTTAGCATAGTAAGTGCCTGTTGCACATCACTTGAGATAAAGAATAAATACTCTTGGTGACCTATGAGAAACTGAGAATAATGTCAAGAGCATCCAGGCAGAGCACCTTGTCCAGCCCAGAGGGATAGAGAACATCACAATATGAAGGATGGCAAAGGAGGCTACCACTTCAGGCAACAGGAAAGCATGGTATGTTCAGGGATCTGCACATTTTTAACACTGCTAAAGGAAAAGGAAGACAGTTGGGAAATTAAGCTGGAGATCACATTTTTAAAATTGCAGCAACATATATGGTGCAACACCATATCCTCGGGAATAAAAGATTCTACGCTGAAGGCTTTCCTGACACCTCTGACCAAAGCCACCTTTAAAAAATGCACAAGGTAAAGAACACAAACTCAGTGGAAGTGTTTCAATATTTGTGATCTCAGCAGCAGACACAGCAGTTATATGTATTTATGGAGACACCACAGCATGGTAAGAAAGGGAATCTGGAAGACAGTTAACTCACTTGTAATCACATTTTTACCTTTTACAAGCTGTGTAAGACAAAAGTTTATTGGGGCCAGAAATTTAGCTCACTGGTTCCAGTGCCTGTCTTGTAAGCACAAGGGCCCGGGTTCGATCCCTGTTAACCACATACAATACTGGGCATGGAGACTCACACCCAGCAGCAATCAGTACCACATACCACAGTGCCGGGCGTGGTGGCTCATGCCTGTAATCCCAGCACTCGGGAGGCAGAGGCAGGAGGATTGCTGTGATGTAAGTTTGAGGCTGAGCTCAGGGCCAGCCTAAACTACAAAAGTGAGACCCTGTCTCAAAAAAAAAAAGTTTATTGCCTCAGTTTCCACAGAGACCAAATATGGCTTACAGCAAATTAATATTAATGCTATGAATATTAAGGGAAATGATAAAGTAGACACACAGTGTTAGTACCAAGTAACTGCTTAATCAATTTCAGTTCATGGTAATAGGCAAATAGCAGTGGAGAGGGCAAAAGCATGACACTGCCTCCTGTACTTTTTCACATAAGTTCTGATCTCCCTTTGTAACAGTAACCCATGAACAAGCCAAGATGCCTGAAATATCAACAATGAAAAGGAGACACTAGATCCAGGCTCAGAAAGCTTGTCCTACCCACATCCATCCTTTTGATCCTCCCAGGATGTTTGTTAATAGAACATCTCTCTGAACAACTAAAAAACTTTAATTCATTGCTGATTCTCTCATTCTATACCTCTTAGCCTCCATGTGACACTCATCTTTTAGATGAAGCAAAAGGGAATGGACACGAGATGACCCATTCTGAAATCCACAGAGCACTTCCCTAGATGAGGTGAGGCCACTTTTGTCACCAGTATGCAAGCTGGAGATGTCTCACCTGAGGAGGAATTAATTTACTGCTACACCAGATGAGCACATCCAGATTCAAATAATGAGGGAAGACCAGGATTAAAGGCCGCCAGGTTAAAAAACAATGCTGACCTCTGCCCTTGCCTCTCCTTGCACCCTGAACTCCTTGCAGGTTTTTACACTCAGATTCTAACAATCATCAGTCATGCTTTGAAACTAAAACTCATGAAAAATGAAAGCAGGCAAGACCTCAGCAGTGCTCAATCAGTGATTCCAATCTCTAGGGGCCCGTCAAAGGAAGAATCAGGGTTGCCGGGGAGAGGCCATGTATGGCAAATTTTTCCAAAGGCCTCACACAAGCAGCACATGTGTTTATTCATAAAGCTTCTTCCTCCCCCATGCAGAATCTTCAATGAATCTTAACTGAAGTCCATGAAACAATACTGAGATATTTCCTTTCAGGTCTTAAAACAGTTTTTCAAACAAGTAAGAAAGTTTATTTCCACAATGACAACAAGGCATAGAACTGATATCATTTTTTCAGAGCCCCCCAGCTCCTTGGTTGTAGTCTTGGGTCCAGGGCTCAAATATCTTCCCACTCACATGCGTTGGTAGTACAATGGTGAGCATAGCTGCCTTCCAACTGTCTTCCCACTACTTCCAAAAACTTTCCATTCCACCACTCAGCTTCCCTCAGAGATGAAGTTGGAGCTCACAGTGACACAAAAACAGCACTACCTGCAATTCTTCTATTACTCTCAAGTTCTCGGAGTCAATGCAATAGAACTAGTACCATTTTTGATAACCCAGTAATCAAATAACATAAGGTAAAAAATGCAAGCATCTCGCTACAGCCACAAGAGCAATTCTCATGGGGAGATGACACTCAGATTGTTTGAATTTCTAACTCTGATGGGTTTTTTCCTTCACATATTTTTTATTTCTAAAATGACATGGCACATATAATGAAAGAGTACCACAGCAATAAAAACAAAAGGAGAAAATAAGGAATCAATATATACACCCTCAGAAAAGAAAACTTGACTTCAAAGTTAGCCTTCCTTGTGCTTAAAAGGAAAAAATAAGGAGAAAACAAAATACATGTATAGTTTTAGCACAGAGTTTTAGGACAGAATAGCGAAACACTGAAAAATATATATGTCATTCTCAGTGGGTTTCCCAAGCATTACAAGAAACATCAAAAAATTATTAAATTCCCAATTACTGCCATCTGTACATATGTTTTTCACTGCTGGAAAACAAAGTTGAAAATCAAGCTGGACAAGCAAGCAGAATATAGATGCACTTGAAGCATTTACCAACCCCCAAAGGGGTCGAGCAATTCAGAAGCTGAGCTAACAAGAGAAGATTTCCCACGAGGAAAAGCCTGCCTTGGAGCGCAAGGGGAAAAAAGTTCATCCACTGATACTCAGGCTCCCTCAATGGAACCATGGGCTAGTAAGCCAAGCTAAAGTTGACCTGAACGGACAACCAAGGGCCAGGTGAGCTTCAAACATGACTTTGTTGCCCAAAGTGGCTGGCACTAACACCCTCACTCCTCAAGCCACTGGTAGATGCAACCACAGATTCACACAAGGATCAACTTGGTTCTAACTGCAGCTCTAGTGCTAAAATAGATTTCTAGGACCATAGGGACAAAGTAATGAAGCTTCCCAAAGGACTTTGCCCAAGACTACACAGCTAATGAGCTCTGATCCCTGTCCACACTGCTCTTCTACCATAGCAGCCTGCCTCTATTCTTGGCTAATGCAAATCACACACCTAAATCATACTACTTATAAGCATTTATTTTTTATTGAAGATGCAAGAGTGAAAACCACCTCAGTGTACATTATTTGTAATAATTACCCTCTTTCCTTGCCTCCCCACTAGGCTATCCTGCAGCTCCTCCCATTGGCTGGCCTTGTGACTTGCTTTGATCAGTGGAATACAACAGAATAGGCACTGAAGCTGCACCTCTTGGAATCCTGTGCCAACTACATGAACAATCCCAGATTAACCTAAATGCACACCATTTCCATCAAACTCATGGTCTTTCCAAAACCAGAGAAGTTGTGTGACTTGACCAAAGACACACAGCTATTTAAAGATAAAACTGAGTAGGGCCGGGGATTTAGCTCAGTGGTTCTGGGCGCCTGTCTTGCAAGCACAAGGACCTGGGTTGATCCCCGGTAACCACATACAATACTGGGCATGGAGACTCACCCCAGCCGCAATCAGCACCACATACCGCAGTGCCGGGCGTGGTGGCTCACGCCTGTAATCCCAGCACTTGGGAGGCAGAGGCAGGAGGATTGCTGTGATGTGAGTTTGAGGCTGAGCTCAAGACCAGCCTGAACTACAAAGTGAGACCCTGTCTCAAAAAAAAATAAAATAAAATAAAACTGAGTATAACATATATTGTTGACTCTAGTATTTCTGTCACTACCATCTGTAAGAAATGCTATCTATTGAAGTTATACAAAGATCTTTGAGAAATAAAGCCCCACATAGGTCACTCTCATAATTAAATCTACTCTGCTCTTGTGACTTACATGCCAGTGTCATTCCTGATAATTTAGTGAATAGATCCACTCCGAGAATGCTCCATTCCTCAAATCAAAGTCAAATCTTATATCCAAAATCCAACATCAGATGATTTGGTTCATTTTGGTGGTGGCTGTTGGTATTAATGCTGTTGCTTTTCATGTTCCTTTTATCTCCTGGAATGTACAGAGACAGCAAAACCAAAGTTCAAATCCCAATCCAGCTGTCTAATTGGTTGTTATAATATTCCTAAGCCAAGGGTGGAATTTACTGAACAGAAATACAGATCTCTTAAACCTTGACATTCCTACAATTAATTCAATGCCCAGAAACAGTTTTACACAGCGTATGGGGGTGTTAGCCTAGCCAGTGCCCTCAAGAGACAGCAGTTCCTAAAAATGTGTCTGCAAGTTACAGGATATGGCTTTTTTGAAGGTGATATGCCACTAAGAGCTGATGTGTTTCTGAAGCTTATTATACTTATTTAATTAGAATTTGTCCATCAAACAAAGCAGCTTAAGCAGCAGTTATCAAAAGACATAAATATCTTGGCATCAACAGTTGCCAAGTTCTGGAGGACCCAGAATTTAAATAAAGCTCAAGAAAAACACCAGAAAACTCTGAGGTTCCAAGGCCACCTCGTTAAACGAGCTGGTTGGTTGACTGCATAACCACCAAACTGCCCAGGCCAGAACGGAAGCATGTTGGCAGCTAACAATTCACAAAGCTTCACCCCTCCTTCCCACTCTATGATTCAGTAAAAGTTTCACTTCATCGGTCCTTGCTTTTCCTTACGGTACATTATCTGTTATACTAAAATCTGTAATATCTTCTCTAGCCAAGAAAATTCACAGGTGACAATAACAGATGAACCTCTCCCTACAGTGACAACTTTTTATTTGGAGTAACTATAGCAACAATAAAACCATATAGCAAGCTATGCTTTATTGATCTGTATTATCATTGCTGCTGCTTAAACAAAGGACTGGATCTTCTTTGTCCCACAATTTGTCATTTTGTTTTCGAGTAATTTAGCAAAAGCTACCACTTTATGGGGTTTACAGAGCTTGAATCCTGAATAATCAAGTTTAAATGAAAGTCTGAGATCTAGGTAAGAAGCATCCAAAATCTTTAATGTCTGATCCTTTAGACTGAAACAATAATTTATTGTAATATTGTCAGGGACTCCGATCAAGTCCTGTCACAAAGCAGGTAAATGAGGCCTAAGGTAACATTTCCTGAGAAGGGCAGTCTGACACAAGGACCAGGATTCTAGGGGTACATACCGGTCCCAGCACTCCAAAGTCCAACACTGGGCCTCCCCTACAGAGCCACTGAATTCATATGTGCATTGTTAATGAACACTGGAGTCGTAACTAAGCAAAGGCTGAAGTATTTATTAGCTTCTTTCCAAGAAGAGTGTGTGGCCTCCATTTTAGCGGATGGCAGCTATGATAAGACTGGCAGTACATGCTCAGCATCTGAATTCACAGGTGGCTAGGAGAAGAACTGAGACTTAAACTCAGAGCCTTGTGTTTCCAAGTCTGTAAGCCAAATGGATATGAACTACCTTTCACTGGGGAAGGACGGTCTCCAAATCACTGCTACCAACCTAAACTTTCATTCCAGATCTTCCTCCTAGAAGTCAACATGTCTGAAGAGCTTTCTCTCTGGAACCCTTTGAACAACCTCCCAATATCACAAATAATGTAGCTTCCTTGGAAATAGGAGAAGAAGTCAAATATTTTACAAAATAAACCATGACCAAGATAGCTGGGGTAGTTATAGATTTAGTGCCTCACAGTAAAAACAAAATCTGCACTTTTCTAAGGTCTGGGGCAAGTGTTTTTCAAAGGCCTGTATGTTTAAAGTTTAGTCATTACCCTGTATCGCTTTTGGGAGATGGTGAAATCTCAGGACATGTAGCAGGCAGAGAAGTTAGGTCACTGCAGACATACCCCTAAAGGGGTTATGAGGACCCTATCCCTTACCTTACTCAGTCTGCTTCCCAGCCACCATGAAGTTAGTAGCTTCCTTTAACACATGCTTCTTCCATGATGCACTACTTTGCCTCACGCCCCAAAGTAGCAGGCCAAACTCTCTATGACTAAAATCTCTGAAAACTGCCAGCCAAGTAAATATTTCCTCTTTTTAAGTTGATTACGTCAAATATTTTGTTACACTAACAGAAAGCTGACTGTGTCAATGACTTGGACCCTTCTAGTAATTTATAGTGTGCACAATGTTAATTCTTGTCAGTAGAGGGGATGGTGAGCCAGCAGGGGAGGAAGGCACTCCTCAACATTGCTCACCACTTTGCTTTTTCCAGCCAGGTCCAGCTGCACATATGCATAGGGGCTCTGCCCTATCTACATATGCAAAGATGAATTCTCCAGCAATCTCGCAGCTTTAGTCTCAGCCCAGGGACTACTCTGCCATAGTCCTCTAGTTGCAAACACTCCACACTCTGGCCTCGATCCCACAATGGTGTCTGCCTCACCACTAAATCTCAACTTCAGTTCCCTGGAGCCCCATAAGGTTACTGCCATTTGCCTATCTTTGGACTAGCTTTGAACCTTACAAACCCAGCAACTTCATTATTCAGGGTGTTCCACCCAGACTGTCTTCAAGTAAGTCTGACCACCCTCTTCTCAATCCTTTCTGGGGTACTGTTTAAAGATATACATCCATCTTTATACGTGCCACTCCCTCAATGCTTAATATTCTAAATTTCCTTATTGTTGAAATCAATGATACAGTGATTGCACGCAGATTAATTCTCTGGCTGAGAATGAGAGCCAGAGATAGTAACATCTACATTTCTGAAATTTCTTTGCGAAATGTGGGCCCTCCCAGGAAGAAAACCTGTAATGGGTATCCAGATTGATAGCAGTCATTTTGACCCAGTTCCTTCCTGCCGGAAGGTAAGCACTCCTTTGCATATACCTCAGAGTGTGAAACTACGAGTGAACGAATGAATGAACAGACAGACAAACTTGACTAAGACTCAGAAATAAAATGCAACGAAGAATTAAAGGACAATCTGGAAAACAGGCCAGTCTGACAGAGAAACTCAGAAAAATTTATTGACAATATAAAGCATTCTATATAACATCTTGTGTCTATTTCTTAAAAGCAACATTTTTTCTAAGTGCTTATAGATAAATTATACCTTTCCATATTAAAACATCTTTTTCAATCCTCAAGTATGCTCCCTAATGTCTCCATAGCAACCCACTTCCTATAATAAATGATCAGAGATTATATTAAGAGAATTTTTAAAGAATGCTTTTGATGTTTTCCTTCGATGCCTTTATTCTTCTATTATGAAAATCTAGTGTTTCATAATGCACACCTCCATGAATTAGTCCACATAAGCTACAGAAGCATCCAACAGTCCAATGTTTTGGTGCCATGATATACAACTTTATGAACTGCTACTTCTCCCAACACCAGCAACTGTACATCAACAGTCTTAACTGCACAAGTGCTGCATACTTGCCCTTACCACATGCTAACTCCAATCCCCAGACACTATTAACATAAGAATCTCCTTCCAGCTTTTAGATAACATTAAAAGAGAGCTACAGCAACATCATAGTTCAGATATGGTTTGAGTTTGTCCTCCCAGGGTTTCATGTGTTGAGAGCTTGGCTCTCAGTCTGGTGATTTTTTTTTTTTTTTTTTTTTTAGGTTTTTTTGAGACAGGGTCTCGCTTTGTGGTTCAGGCTGGCCCTCAGCTCAGCCTCAAACTCACATCACAATCCTCCTGCCTCTGCCTCCCGAGTGCTGGGATTACAGGCGTGAGCCACCACGCCCGACACTGTGGTATGTGGTACTGGTTGCTGCTGGGCGTGAGTCTCCACACCCAGTATTGTACGTGGTTACCGGGGAATCGAACCC
>PVIR01015062.1:0-38990 GCA_004026965.1 Petromus typicus | reverse complement strand
AGACTTTCTAATGGAAGATTTAGGTATCATAGTACTCCGTGGTTTCTCTCTGTTTCAGAAATCTCAGCTTCTTGGTACCAGAAGGAAATCCCAGACAGTTCTAATATCATTCCAAGTCGTTTCTTTGTTTGTTTGTTTGTTTGTGGTGCTGCAGATTAAACCAAGGGACTTTGCACTGAGCTACATGCCAGCCATTCTTTTTGTCAGTTTTTCAGTTGTGAGACAGGGTTTCACGAAGTGGCCCAGGTTGGGCTCAAACTTGCGATCCTCCTTCCTCGTCCCCCAGAAGTGCTGGGATGATAAGCAGGCAGCACCATGCCCAGGAGCCAAGTGCCTCAGTTCACAATAGTCTGCCTTTGGGTTCTGCTTCTGTCCACCACGAGGTTAACAGAGTTCCACTTCTCCTGTATGCCTCTCACACTCTACGTGCAGTGACCTCTCCTGATGATGAAGGACACAGAACCAGGCAAACCAGAAAAATACACAGGAATAGAGTTACAGAGACACAGAAAATTCAGACTGCTAAGGAACATTGGGAAGTTTAGCATCACTGGAGGTGGGTCCTACTAAAAACAGCAGAATGCAGCCCAAGAAGAGAGGCTGGGGTGTGACCAGGTGCAGAGATAGAACAGCACGTTTGGTTGTGTTGGTAACAGACGCTCATGGGAGTCTGATTTTCAACTTTCCTTTGTTTGACACAGAAGCTAGGTCTCATTAGATTTGCTTTTGGAAGACTACTCCAGCAACAGCATGGAGTGCAGATGAGAATAGCAGGTTACCACATGGACCAGGTAGGACATGACATGGCATGAAGCAAGGGTCCAGATTCACTTCACCACACTGTCAAATAAGGAAGTGGCTGGAAAGCTCGTGGGCGCCAAGCTAATTCATGACCTTTCATTAGAACATGCCCTAGAAACATGAGTGGGAATAAGTGCCAGGAGAGGTGTTTCCTTAAATTCTCCAATCTTATTTTTTCATCCTTTTTACTTTGAGGTTTCACATTTCAGAACCCAAAGCTTGTGCTAAGTGATGACCATCTGAATTTACGTCCACATTTCCAAAGCTGATGTAGAACCTGATTTTTTTTTTTTTTTTTTTTTGAGACAGGGTCTTGCTCTTGTAGTTCAGGCTGGCCCTGAGCTTACTGTGTAGTGCAGGCCAGCCTTGAACTCACAGCAACCGTCCTGCCTCTGCCTCCTGAATCTGGGATTACAAGTGTGAACCAGCTGGCCCAGCACTGTGGTGTGTGGTACTGATTGCCAGTGGGCGTGAGTCTCCATGCCCACTATTGTTGTGTGTGGTCAACAGGGATCGAACTAGGGACCTTGTACTTGCCAGGCAGGCACTGGAACCATTGAGCTAAAGCCTCCACTGCAGATCCTGATTTTTGAAAGAATCCTCTTCACCACATTAGCTCAACACTGTGATGTATTTACCACTCACCTTTGCCCTAGAAACAGCTCATCACAGACACAGCAAAACCCACTCATCTCTTGACGGTGGGACTGAACCCTGGAGCAGGATCACCCATGGAGCAGAGTCAACTGCCCTGAGCTTCATAGCAAGTTGGTCACAGAGCCTTCAGACACCAGTGCCAGTTTTCCCAGAGCGGAGTATTTGGGAGACTCTCTTATCTTCACCTGGCTCAAAGAGAAGAGTGTTATGTACCACCGGATTCTAGAACCTTGGACTTCATTCAAATAAAGTCTGTCCCATTCAAGCTTCTACTGACTATTGATAAAGCTAAGAGGATGTAAGATCATCACTGCCATTCCACCCGCCTGAAGGACCAGTGAAGTGAAGTGTTATCTAACAATGGGCTCCTGAGATCAGACTGTATGCAGCCCCCTGGAGGGGCCATCTTAGCGCCAGGTGTCAGGGTATCTTCTGGCGGCTGAGTTCTATTGGTGTCAGAACATTGCATGAGTCTATTAAGATTTACCAAGATATTTACTCTTTGCTATCTATTAAAATAGGCCTTTTTTTCTAACCTTTTCTTTTATTTACCAGACACTCTCTCCCAATAAATCACCTCACATCCCTCAAGAACAAGTGTCGATTTAATATTTCCCTCTTCTGACCTTTATGACGGCCATAGATGTCTGAGAGCATGTAATTTAAACATTTCAGCACAGCTTAGCATATTTCCCCAAGAAGTAATTGGGGGAAGTGGAAAAGGAGACAATATACTTTGCAGTAATCAATCTGCATCTAACTGCCTGCCTCTCCCCTACCTCTCCTCCTCCTTCCTGTGATGTTGCCATGGTGCTGATCAACCATGTTGGGAGTGCTGCTGTTTACAATTGGGCATGCAAGATAAACCCATCATAGAAAATCTGGGAGGAAAATAGAGAAAAGTAGAAGTAGCCAGACAAAATTCAATCTAGAGCAATTGAAAGAGCACCCTCTTTTAGAGCCATTTTAGAGCTTCTGTTTAAAATAAAGTCCTCATGTTTTGCTGGAATTGTTTTGTTTTGTCTTAGTGGGTTTCCATTAGTATGAGCCATACTAACTTGTTATGTCAAGAGTAATTGGGTTCCAAGTGACAAAACCCCAAATCAAATTAGCTTCAGGAAAAGAAAAAAGATAATTGCATTCACTCATGTAACTTGGAAGAATGCATAGACCAAGTGTTTTCTTTAATTATTTCAGACAGGGACATCACACCATGTGCTAGGGAGGGGGCAGTGTTCTGATGTACTCCCCGCCTGGGACTTCTGGTGCACGAGAGACACTGTGGCTTCCAGGAGAGGACACTGGTTGACCATGGAGGCTGTCAGAGTGCTATCGAGAGGACCAGGACAGACACTTCCATGGACTGTCAAATGTTGAGAATAATTCCAAAAGAAGGGAAGGTATCCGTTTTTAAATGCTCATGAGGAGAAATGCAGAAGAGTCAAAACCAAAAAATTGAGCACTGTATTACCTGATATCATAAACCATTAGCTTTCTAAGATGCAAGAGTAGTAGAACTGCAAGTGATACATTTAAAGCACCCTCCAGCCTTCCCTGACCGATCTTTCTTCTTCTCTTCTTGTTTCTTCAGCTAGAAATCTTTGGGTTAGTCAATGAACTTATAGCTAAAAATGGTGTACATCTCCTGTGTGCTGGGTCCAAAAAAAAAAAAAAAAAAAAGATTAAGTATCTATTGTTTTTCAATTGAAATAAACCAGAATTCACAGAGAGGTTGATCTGTTGCTCGATATTTGAATTGTTTCCATTCTTTTAACATTTTAAATAACAGTATTCTGTATGTAGACTTTTCAGGATTAAAGATCATTTCAAAGCAGATGTAAAAGTCTCAGATCAAAGGCTACTTCAGAACTCAGTACACATTCCCTGATACTGCTGCCCGGTTTCTAAGTGATTGCAGGTCCCTGCTCTTGCACTGGCCAGAAAACTGACTTTGGGATTAATTTTCCAGCTGCCAGCTTTGTCTCAGCTCTGTTAGCTGCAGATTTAGTGCTAAGCATGGTACCTTGCATCTGAAATGCATACAGGAGTATTTCACAGTGAAGGATGAGGAGATGCTTGGAGTCCTGGGGACTTCACTAATTAATCTGTATTTAGGGTAAAGGAAATTCCTTTATGTACAAACAGGACACTGAAGACAAATTACGATAGGAGGAAAGTGATTTGCCATGTTCATTAAGTGGAAAGGGTAATTGCAGTTTCACCTACCTGTCTGCTGCTGACAGCAGCCTAACCTGTGCCATATGTCCGAGGGAGTTGGAAAAAACCAGTGTTGATGGAAGGAGCTGCTTGATGTGTGTGTTGGAAAGAGCTCAGCTCCTCACTTCTGCAAGCACTGGTTACCTCCCCTGCTCAGTGCTCAGGAACCCCTGTTGCCATGGAGTCGCTGTATGGGGTAAACAGCCCAATGCACATGTATGTGTTCCTCATAAACAGCAAACTTCTTCACTCATAAATACTCACCATTGTTACTACAAGCCCAAAAATGTTGTTCTTAAATTATTTGAAGTGTGGAGCTCTTTAAAATGAAATTCATGTTTTGAGTTCTCTTTCCAGAAAAATATGCACATTCTTAGAAAACATTATATATAGAATTCCAAGGAGTTTGTGAAATTTCAGAACTCAGGCAGAAAATTCTGGGCCTAACATGTTGTAATATTTTAGAATTATAACCCCTTCCATAAATCATAAATTTATATCACAGATTCTTTCATACCCATCACTGACATTTCAAAACTGTTAGCATTCAACATATTTACAGATCTGTTGTTTAAAAATGCATCATTATAGACACGGCTAAGTCTAAGTATGCTACTTCATTCTTGGGTGTTCAGTGAAAATAAAACTCAAAATACTGTACCTGCGGCTAAGCCACTGGCTAGAAGCATATTTGTGGAAAAGGGAGGCAGGAACTAGTAATTATGAAAGACTATAAAAAAGAGCTGTCCCTGGAAAGCTGGAGTCAGGCAACCACCTTGAAGGGGCTTCATTTCAGACAGCTTTTAGCAAAGGATGAAAGATGTATGGGTAAGAGTTATCTGGTGCACAAGAGGAAGTCAAGCAATATATGTTAAATGAATAATTAAATAAATGAATAAATAAATGAATGGGTAGATGCTTTCCTTGAATGCTTATGATGTGCTATGCACTCTGCTGGGTCTTGGACACGTACTATAAATGAATTGGACATGTTTTCTAATGTGAAAAAGATCCTACTATAGAGACAACGTAAATTAAAAACTAACAAGCATGATACGGTAAAGCCTCGAACTTTTTCCAAAAGGGCAGAAAAAAGATTTTCCAGAGTAAGTGTCCCTGGAGCTTGATCTTTCAGAATTGGAGGAACAGCGGGAAGCAGAGTGCTAGGAGTCCTGGGACAGAAGAAAAGGACATTCCAAATGAGGCTAGGCCCAGAGTGGTCCTGGAATATTTTTTCCAATGAAAATGCTGAAGATAAATTCCAATTTGCATGAAGATTTTTTAAATAATAATAATAATAACTAAATGAGTCATTCAAGGCCAGATCTCCCGTCTCCTCTCTTAAGTTTTTCACTCAAAAGACAGATAGGAATCTCATCTCTCCGTGTCATGAGGAACCATGATTCTTGAGAAAGTTCGGAAAATAAATGTCGTTCCAAGCTTCCTCCAGGTGCATTCAGTCCTTGACTGGGCGTGATTCCTTCCCTGGCCCTGTGGGTTCATCAGATGATGTTTGAAGAGGAAAAATGTTGTGACATTCTTTGTAACTCCTAATAAGGTTTAGCTGCTCCCCTTCTATCTAGCTAAACCTTCTTTCATTTCTCCTTGCTGTGTCCCAGTGGGGACAGACCCACAACTGTCCTTTTTGAACTCAGGCTGTTTTCCAAAGCCTTGACTTTAAGTACTATTTGCTCCAGCTTGTGCATTGGTCTCTTCAAATTCTCCAATTTCCCAAGCTCTGGAGCCTGAGTAGGAGAGACAAGAGCGTCACCACAACCCCAGGCCACCACCTCGCAGTCGTGTGTTTCCCAAAGGCTCCATCCTCTGCCTACACTCACTTCTTAGACAGCCACACCAAGATCATGGCACACTCAACACATCCTGTCATCTGTTCATGCCGCGGATATTAATGGTCTATACTGTGCGCTAAGCATTATACTAGGTAAGAGGAACACAGCAAAAAATAAAAATAAAAATAAAAACGCATGTTTTATCTCACATGAGAAACACGAAGTATAAATAAATTATAGTGCAAAATAAAAGATAACAGGAAACAAGGAGATAAGGCATTTGCAAATAGGAAAGATTTTATGAGATGGAGGAAGGGCAAAGGAGACAGAGGAGGGGAATGATGATTAGTTAAAATATGCTATGTACATTTGCCAACTGCACATAGTGAATGTCGCATTGTGTACTACACACATGGACTAATGAGGAATTTCAGAGGGAGCCAAAGAAAGAAATCAAAGTGCCGGAAAACAGGTTCACTTTTACAACGGAGGAAACTACAGTGTTCAGGGAGCACAATGAACAGTCATCCAGTGCGAATGAGTGGCTCAGGAGAAAGTGATCTTTCAACTGGGTCTATATGACATAGTAGAAAGTTTCAAAGTCCAAGTGGAGACGACAAAACAATACCTGCTCCCGGGTCCTTTAGGAACTACTTGTGCTTACCAGCAACCTTGATTTGAACATACCCCTGATCACTGCTAAACTTTTGTCTGGGAATTTCTGACCATTTGTCCTATCGGTTTCATAGTTTAAAGTCATAGTGAGGGATGATCATTGACATCCCCTGGGCATCAGCCAGGAGAATTACACAAGCTCCCTCAGGTTCCCCTGAACATCCTGTCACTATTGTCTGAGCCTTGCTTTAGAAACCAAGCCTGAAACCAGATAATTTTCATGTAGTTTCAAGTTTCCCCATCAACAATTCACACGATACCAGGCAGGATTCATGTATACTATACACAGGTGTAAAATTTCAGCCACAAGTCACTGTAGACATATGTTGGATGAGCCTTGAACTTGGCTTCACCAAAATGACTTGAGCTTCCAAAGAGAAAACATTTCCATTTGTCATTGTTGCAAGTACCCTTGCCCCCAGCACACATGCTGAGAGCTCCGGGTTTGACAGTGAAAAGCCCACTTCCTGCTCTGCACAGCACAGACAGCAGATGCACCGTCTCCAGCCTGACACACTGGTATGCGGAGGAAAAACAATGGTGGCCACAGAGCTTAGTGAGCACTAACAGCGTTTGAGAAGAGCGGGTGATGATGAATTGGAAATGCCAAAAGGACTTAATATGCGATTTTAAAAACCACTAACATATGAGGGAACTTTCCAACTAGCAGCAGGGTAGAAAGTAATGCAATAATATGTTTGATTAGAAAGTACTTCAGGACATATCAATGAAAGCACTTAGGGATCTATCAAGCATACCATTCTGCAAGGAGCAGATAGATTTTTTCAAACGCATCCATTTCCACTTAGGTTATATTCCATCTGATAACCCACAGGCATGGTGGCTCTACAAGCTCACTTACTCTATGTACACTAAGTTCAGAACTCTTAATTTTACTTTTTGATTATTTTTAAATTTAAAAACTTCTGTTTATAATATTTCACCATCTGTATACATGACCCTGATTTTTAAACAGTCTTTCCTCTTTGTCCCTCAAAGAACAATCATTTAACACGATACCCAGTCTTGCTAATTCTCTTGGGATTTTGATTTACTTCAAATTCAATAGGGCAAAGCATTCAATCAGATCATAAATCAGTCGTTAACATGAAAGGACTTGTATTTAACTAGTCTGAGTAATGTCTGAGCTCAGCTGTTTGGAGACAGGGTGCAATATATGAAAGCTGGGCAGAGAACGAGGGACTCCAAACACCAAGGAAGTAGAGAAAGTGAAAGAGACTTCTTTCCTTGAATAAAAATGGAGAAAAGTGCAGCAAACCAAGACATTCTGTCAAAACTACATACAAGTGTGAATTCTGGAGGACAGGAAGGAAGGTAAACCAAAAGTGAGGACAAGCTCACTTATGAGGACAAGCTCATAAAGATGAGCATAGGTTTATTATTGGTGAGGAAGGGAGCCAGAGCCTCTTTGTCACTGTCACTGACTGGTGAACACCAGTGGACAACGCACAGAGAGCAGAGCTGTCCCAGTGGCAGATGGCCTCTCCAGCAGGAGCAGGTGTGTAGCGAAAGCAGAAGTCAGTCTTCAGAGCCCCAGGAGGTCCCCAGGAGACTGCTGCACAAGCACAGATGTGCCAGGACCACAAAGTAAAGGACAGTCCCATTCTGAATGGGAAAGTGCAGATGCCCCAACACAACCACATCATCTGAATCTTCTACTTAGCAGTCAAACTCATTTTCTCGGCAGTCATGGTCCACAGTGACCCTTTGCCTCCTGCTTTGACTGCATGTGTAGTTCTCCTGAGTAGCCACTAATGTAGAACTACTCATGCGCACCATGATTCGTATGGATTCGGGTCATACAGATATCACAGCAAAGTCCCACAGATTTCAAAAGTGGAAACTCACTATCCTGAAGCTCTGAATGTTAGAAGTAGAAAAACAAGGTGTTGGCAAGAATGTGTCTTCCTGAGATGTCATCTCTCTTCCTCTTTCTCTTCCTGTATGGCTCTTTCTGTGTCCAAACGTCCAGATATTTATACTGTCACAGTCATGTGATACCAAGGCCCACCTTAAAGCATTCTTTTTATGTTGATAATATGTAAAACATCCTATTTCCAAATAAAGCCACATTCACACTTACTAGATTAAGGTTTCTACATCTTTTGGAGAATGTAATTCAACCCATAACACCAGAACCTTTCACTCTTTCAAGCAATTATTGTTTATGAATCAGAGTCTAGAAGAGTAAAGAATGTCTTAGGAGATGCACAATGAGGCAAAATTAAAAAGGCAATTTGAAAATAAATGACTTTTCCATATGATATTGGTGCCAGTGTAGATTATGAGAGTAATGAGAACTCTGTACTTCAAGGAGGAAGTAGCTCATGACGTATCCCATTCATTGATAGGTTGTTGCACACAAGTATTGTGATAGGAACATTTTATACAAAGATAAAACATAGTCTCTGCCCTTAGGATGTTTTCCCCAGTAAGGGGCACACACGAAGACTTGACTGCTATTGTGTGACAAATGCGAGGGTGAAAACAAATGCATCTTATGTGGCAGCAGAGTAGTTCCTGACTGACACAGAAAGAGGAAGGAAAATACACTGTGTACTCCCGGAAGACACAGAACCTGCCCGGGAGTGGAGGAATTACCATGGGGTATCTGGGAGTAGAAAAGGCCACGTGAGAAAGCAGGGAGATGGGAAAGCACGAGCTTTTGAGAACTGTGAGTGGGTCCTGTTGTCACCAGAGAGGTGAGTGCGGACCCAGGACCTGACAGGAAGGCCAGGGCCTCCTGACCAGGGGCTGGAGACTGCCTTCATTTGGGAGTGAGTGGCGTCCAAAGAAGGACGTGAGGAGTCCCTGTGGGTCTTGGGAAGCTCGTTTAGAGAGCCCTGAAGCTAATGGGACAGAGAAGGCAAGGCTGGAGGCAGACAGGCTACGATGGTGGCAGGAGAATGAGGCCCTGGGAGAAGGCAGCCGCGGAAGGATAGGCAAGATGAGAGACAAGCACCAGGGAGCCAGGACTGGGTCCTGTTACAGCAACTGCTGAGACAGTGTGTACAGGTGGAGGGCAAAGCGCGAACACACACGTGAGTGACGAGCTTCTGTTTTGTTCCCTACTCACTGGAGCTTCTGCACTCGGCCTGAAATTATTTTCTTGCATAAATAAAGAGTTCATTCTTCCAAACTCAGTCCACCATCAAGTCTAGAAAGCTTCCCATTTTATCTCTTCTGACACACTTCCTACCCTGTGCCCTTATTCCTGTGAACCTTGTGTAGACATTTATTGAAAAAGCATTTCTTTATCTCCAAGACAGTAATGAATCATAGATTCTGTAGAAAATGATTATTGTACCAACTAATATGCTGTATAGACTTCCCTCCTATGTCAAATAGGTTTAGCAATTTAGAGAGTTTTCAGTTGTACTAAAAAATAATTAAATAATTGAGTAATAAATCTGTAGTGCCAGAAAAGTTAGATTACCTAGCTGGAAATTTTGATCTGGAGAGAAGGAGCCTTCTCTCTAGTGTGTTAAGCAGATTTCTGGTTCTTACTCTTTTCGTCTTTACACTTCATGTCACAATGGAAGAGCTGGGCTTGATTCTCATTGCGAATGGCACTGGGCTGAACACTCTCATTTCAAATACAGCCGGAGCACGCATGCTTGTTCTCCTTTCAGTCGTTTTTCTTCCGAGCATACCAACTGCAGGAAAGTGACCTCATCTGTGCACCCACCTTTCCATGCAGGCAGGGCTTTTAGCGTGTTAAGGAAGTTAGCTGTGAAAGAAACAACCTTCTCCCCGTGGTTAATGTTGGAAGAATCTCCAGCTCCTTTAAACTTTGGTTTCAGAAGCATTACAGGAATCTATGAATGAAGTGAAAATGTTTTGAAACCCGTGTCTTCAATCGTCCAAGCTATCATCAGTAAATTGCAGACGTTACAGGTATCATTTTCAGTAAGGGTCAGGAAAATTCATTCATTAGAATTACGGGAGATAAAAATTTAAACGTCTCTGTAATATTTATAGGAAAAGTGTCATCAGTATAAACCGGCCTTAAATCACATTCATTCATTATTAAGCACCCTCTACATCTCTGAGTGAAGTTTCTAATGGGAAGAAATCTCCTCAGCTGCAGGAACATCATGACTATCTATTTATAGCGAGGTTGTCTTTGGTTCTGGAAGTGTCTTTTCAGGTTGGGTACGAAGACAGGTTTTCCTTCTGAAAAAAGACACCTGACTTTGAATGAATATAATCCATTTCTTAGTAAACAAGTATGTTCACCAACCTTAGCAGCACCTAGTAGTTATAATTACACAATACATCACCTGGAAGGCCAATATCACAATTTATCTGAAGTCAAGCTTGAATTGAGTTTTATTCCATTTTGTTTGCAAGGTGCAGTTTTCCTCTTTCTGTTTAAAATGGAATGGGGAAGTAGAACAGAAGACACGCTCGTACAGGAAAATCAGGATGAATGATTATGTGCCCCTTTACATTAAGCACTATGGAGGTCAATCAGACCATTCCCTCCTCATCCCCACAAAGATCAATCACCACCCGATTAATGTTCACTTCCTTCCTACATAGAACCGACATTGTTCCACAGTAATGATTCCCTTTTAACTACCACTCGGAACTGGAGAATATGCTGTTTAAATACACAGACACACCAATGTGTCTGACACTTCCTACTCCTAAATGAAATCACCTATGTAATTATTTGCTCTTCAGTTTGGAAAATTGTGCCTTTTGCTAAGAAAGCCTCGGGATAAAACCAAATCATTAATTATGATATGTAAAATATTTAAATCTAGTGACAACACTAGTGAAACATGAGAAGAACAGCACAGCAAGAGCAGAGCTTAAAAATAGAAGGAGGCAACATCATTTTCCTGCTCTTCACCATCCCAGTCACTCAGATAATCCAGGCACGAGCAACAGAAATGGAGTCAGTCCTCAACTTTGCTCTGAACTCGTAGATCTGTGCAAACACCAGTATCCATGAGCACTGATGAGGATATTTTTTAAAATATGCCTTGAGGCCAACAAATAATAAGAGAGAATAATGAAATATGCCCTCTTCAGCTGGTAGGAAACAATCAGTTTCATACTACCTATATTTATGGAAGTTTTAACTTCCTTCCTAGACCAGTTCAGCTTTTCTGCTCAACAGCTATCTAGTAAAAGAGTTGAAGAGTCAGTACCCCAATCTTAGTACTTTGAAGAAGCATACTGGAAAGAGGGGTCTATTTGACAGGTCAGATTATATTTTAAATGATGGAAATCAAAATCATACATTTGAAGAAACAGTACCTACTGAGCTGGACAAGGCTGTAATCAAGCTTTTGGGCATTGCTGATTGGCACAGATTCAACATCTTGTACTCTAAATGATCTGTTGCCTAATTTGAACACAGTGGCAAAGAAGGAATTTAGCAAACACCTGACTCACATTTTGAGGAACTAGTCCCACCATGATGGATAACCTACAAAACAAAAACCACAACATATTTTTGTCTGTCATCTATTTTTAAGACTGTAATGCATACGTAACAGGACCACCTTTCCTGTTGCTGTTACAAGATACCTGACACCTGTAACTTGAAGAGGGGGAGGCTTCATGTGGCTCATGGTTTCCAATCCATGGTTGGTTTCTCCTAGGAGAAGCCTGTGATGGACAAGGACTGCACATTTCATGGTCCCTGACAACAGCTTAGGACCCAGCCATCATCAAGAGACAGACTTTCTTAAGTCAGTCTCCAGGGACATCATCCAACTGAACCTACCCCTCACAGCATGTTCAGCTACAAACACCTGTGAACTAATCCACTGATGCATATGGCACCCCGTGGACCAACCAGCTACCAGAGGTCCACTGATCCAATCAACTTAGCAATTGAAATTGACTGGTACCACTCTCCTCTGGTTATTTTTCACCCTTTGTCTTAGACATGAACTCAAAAGTAAGTTAACAGAGTTGTTTGCAAAGCCAACAAAATTATTTTAAAACGAAAGTTATAGAAAAGGGAAAGCCACTTAGGGTCTGCTGAGTCTCCACAGGCTGTAAACACAGATCTTGTGAGTGAGTTTCTATTGAGTGAGCCTAACCATAGTGCAGACTTAATCAAAATCTGACTCCAGAGCCTCCAACATTGAAAGAACTCATTTTCCATAAAAATGCATTATCTTTTTCTATCTGATATCTGACACCAGATTTTTATTGGCAATTATTTCCCTGGCAAGGAATCATGTGCACATAGTAAACTGATAATTAATGCTCAGAACTCAGTGTGTGAGCATTTGCTGCAGCTAGCATTGGCTTTCCACCACAGCATGCTATCTCCCCGCAGCACAGCCAGGCACGCAGGCACTTGGGCCTCAGCGCCCACCTCGCTTCCCTTCTGTGCACGCAGCTGTCAGCATCCCTGGTGCCTCCTGATCATTCCAGCACTGGTGCTGGAGTTGCTTTATCGTAGGTCTACCCTGCTGTGATCTTTTCTCCATGAGGGACTTTTCCCTAACACATGAGTTTCTTGCTCAGCCACAAATTCCTCTCATGCAGTTCTCTCCTCTTACTGTTTCAGACTTAGTAGCAAGTTAACACAGCAGTTAGTCTTTCTCACCATTCTGCAGCTAGTGCCCTTGCTGAAGGACTACACGGGGGTGCTCATAGGAGGGCCTGGGCTCTCATGTCAGAGAATAGGGCCAAGGATCATGAATATGTGAAGACTATAATGTTCTTCATGCTTTGCCCAAAGTTTTCTAAACCTCAGTAAAATAGAATGTTCAAAATTGTATATTTATGTCAATGTAAAACCACAGCCTACTTAACTGTACTCGTATCTTAGTTTCTACAAGGAATTATTTCATTTGGATATTTCTCTACATAACTATTACCAAGTTTGTGTATTCTACAACTTTTTAAAAAATTGGCATTTAAAAATCAAATCAGAGCACACAGTAAGTCCAGGGGCCATATACTTTAGAGGACATTTCTAATGTGCAGAACACTAAATCGTAGCCACAGAGGACCCAGCAGACTCAATGGCCAATAAGTCAGGCAAAACCCCCTTTTGATTACCACACTGGTATGAACAAGTTCTGAAACTATTTTGATCTATTTTTTCATATATGTAAAAGTTTAGATGAAAACCAAATATACGCTAGAGACACCCCCATAATCTAGCCAAGCAAAACTGGGGTCCTTCCTTCTTTTCTAGTGTTAGTGCCATTGGTCAAGGGGATGCTCAGTGGAGGACTTCTTCCTCTTGCATTAGCACTTGAGAGTGCTCCCTTCCAGACTGTGGAGCACCGCTTGGCCACTGGCAACAGAAGCTGCTCTACAGAAGGCAGTTCCTGCTCCTCTTTCAGTCTCCAGGGTGCTGCGTCTCCTTCAGCACCGAGGAGGGCAGACTTCACTCGGTTCCAGCGCCGTGTTTAGTGCCTGTGAGTGAGAACCTCAGTGGCCTGCACAGGGTGAGCGGCACATGACTAAAAACACAGGCTGAGAATATATAGGCAGTAACGCTCAGCGAAAGCCCAGAAACAAGTTCTGGCAGCAGGAGCCACAACACGAGAGACAGACCCCAAAGAGCACTGAGCCTCACAGCCACAGAAGTGCACAGATGGCCGGGAGCAGCCTGGGGAAGGTGGCAGAGGACTGTGGTGAGCTGGGCAGTGACTAGAGAGCCAGGCAGGTGCTTTGGGGCCGGTGAGCATCAAAAGACCAGCAATACCGTACGCATAGCGAAGCGTTCGAAAAAGACCTGTTTGGAAATATTGCTTGGAAACTGTTTGAGAAAATGCCTTAAAAGTTGGCACTGACGGGAGACTTCTCAGAGAGCTCTGCCAGTCTGGCTAAAGTCAATTAGAATCAATTTATCACAAGGCAAAGCTAATCTGATCAGGGAAATATAGAACAATCTAAGCAGAAAAAATAATATGTTGAATCTTTTCTCTGTACAGACATACACATTGTGACATTCAACAACTAGAAAGCTAACTGATGTTTATATGTCTTTATGAGTATTTTAGGCAAAAAATAAAGTTTGTCTTCTGATTCAGCATTACTATTTGCTGCAAACCAACCTTCGTTTTTATCCCATATTATTATTTTTACTGCTCCTTTGAAAAAGACTTTTCACAATGTGCTGTTGATAATTGTAATTCTGCTACTCACTCCATTTTCCTTCATCAAAATAAATTATTATAAAATCTACTATATAAGATATATCCCCCCCAAAACCTGTGTCTTTGAGAGATTTTATTTGCAAAGTCATATCTCTAAAAAAAAGAATAGTATTTTCAATTATTTCTTAACTTTCACTTCATGTTAACTAAAAAAACAAACTATATTAAGCTAATGTCAGCAACTGTAACTTTTGCTGTTCAGAAAAGACACGCTGACCCCTGAGGTTTTCTCCTAGCCTGTTCTGCCTTAGCCAAGGACAGTCCTTAAAATGCTCAGCTGAACTTTTGACAAAAACAAACAGACAAACTTCTACTTCTTTGGGCATTCGTGTTTTCACATCCAGAGAGGCAACTCCAATGTTCCGATACTGTAATTTTCATTATATGCATTGTATGATTTCATCACTTTTCTGTGTTCTAACTTGAAAAAGTAAAGAAATACAATGGAATGTGATAAAAAAAAAGTAGTGGACAATATGTGATGGTAGTTATTCTCCAAACTGTAAAGATTAAATAGGATAACCTGTGACAACTTCCAAAATGAATATGAGAATATGAAGGAATGCAGGAATGCCTTCCCTGCTATTTGCTGTCTCTAACACTTTCATATCTATGACTGAGGCAGCATAAATAAGAATATCCACTTTGGAATAAGAGGACTGGATTCAAACCTCAATTCTACTCAATGATCTTAGAAAAGTATTTCATTTCTTTAGGGCTAAGCTTTATATTTTTTTTTTTCACCTATGAAATGGGAACTGTGATTCACAGAGTTCTCGTGTTCGTTCAGTGTAATTATGTGCGTAAAGTCCCTAACCAGGCACTGGTCTTGGGTGGAAATACAGTAATCTGCAATTGTTATTTTTATTGTTCTGCCTAATGTTCACATTGTTCATTGTCTGTATTTTACACATGAGAAACAAGGAATAGAAAAGTTAAGGGTGTCCCGGTTGCCACAGGAAGGATGGAGGCGATGTGACAGGCATTGCCTGCACCCTGGGGAGACCACTTCTTTCCAGCGCAGTGATACAGCCCTGATGATCGGATGTATAGAAGCTCCAAACACACAGAAAGCAGGACCAGCCGGCTCCAGCACGGTGAATAAAGAGGCAGATGGGCATTCACCACATTAAGGCATGCGGTTAAATAAGTAGTAAGTCCAAAACTCATTTAATCAATAAATCGAGCAAACTATATGTTGGAGAGAAACATTTCATTAAAATTTTCAGTCTGTGATGAAAACAGAGGATGAACAATGTGCTTGCTGTTAAACAAAATTTATAGTCAATTTGTAGGGTTTTTCCAGAAATATCACTGATTATTTCAGTTTTTGTAGCAGTTTCTCTTGGTGTGCTTTTTCAGAACTTCTCTTTGTTTTTCCATAAATTAATTTGGATATCACAATCTGTATCTGGATTGTTTTCAGTATAATCTAAAATAAGGTAAGCAAATGTCATGATTTAGGTACCTACTAGGAGCTGGATCCCTCTGGTCTGAAAATCATCTTGTTATGTTTAATGATAGTATCTCATGTAAAACACTGACTTTCCCATCATTATAAATCTAGCATTAGATTTGGATTTATTGACAGAACAGACTGTAAACTTTCCCAATGAAGATTTGAAATAGCATAGGATAAAATAGAAAAATTTGAGTATCTGATGTTGATTCAGTAAAACTACCCAACCACATCCCTACATTTTTCTTTAACAAAACCTTACTGCTTTTATTAGCATTTGATAAATTTAGCATGAGATACAGTCAAGTAAATCTTTGCTATTATGGTTTCAAAAATATCAAATGCATCGACTGAAGCTAAAAAATATATATTTCCTTTCCTCCTAAATTATAGTGAAAGCAACTAAACTCCACTGTTATTTTTCTTTTTAAGAAAGGATCTCACTTTTGTAGTTCAGGCTGGCCCTGAGCTCATCCTTAAATTCACAGCAATCCTCCTGCCTCTGCCTCCAAAGTGCTGGGATTACAGGTGTAAGCCATGACATCCGCCAACACTTTGGTATGTGGTACTGATTGCTGGTGGGCATGAGTCTTCATGCCCAGTATTGTGGTATGTGGTTACCAGGGGTTGAACCTGGGCCCTTGCACTTGTAAGACAGGTGCCAGAACCACTGAGCTAAATCCCCAGCCCCCTCCAGTTTTAGATTTGATCAGGTACACTTGGTTGTTTTTTAAACCTAGATCAAGAATCACTTCTGTTCCTTTCTAGTGAATTCTGATTCTTTTCTCTTTTCAGTCTGTCTAGTAAACATTCAGAACCACTTTGTTTACAATTTATGTGGGTAATGTTGGGAAAACTGTGTCACCCCCAACCTCAGTTTTGTCATCCTTAAAATGCAAGCACTGAAAAGCATCTTTAAATATATTTTCCAGCTTGTAGTTTTTGTCTCCACTGAGGAGTCACACAGTAAGATGGAGACTACTAGAATTCTAAAACAACTTTTGACCTCTTGTGTTTGATAGACTTAGCATTCCATTCCTCCAAGATTTCACAGACATAATTCATAGGTGTATTGAGGCAAATTAACTCTGTTACGTAGCACATTACATGGAACACACGGGCAAGACGATGCTTTGAGTAGCACTGGTGAAGATGGGCTTTGGGATGGAGTCTTTACCATTCAGTACATCTGTGGAGTTGGTGAAGCCATTTAATCTCTGATCATCCATTTTCTTAGGTGTGTGGCTAATACTATCAATTTTAGAGTTTATTAATTAAATGAGAAATTGTTACATTTAACGAGTTTAAAATTAGAATGTTTAATATATGGAGTTTATTATTATTATTATTATTCTCAGTATTTTAAACTAAAACTAATTCGTTGTAGAACTCCATAATTTAACCGAGTAAGTATCCTGGTGCTTTTAGGCACTATATGTTCACATGGAACCTCATGACATGAGGATTGGGAGAGACCCATCTCCATAATTCTTCCTGAAAGTGCCAGAGAACTGGTTCATGTAACCTTGAAGCTAAGCCTGGGAAATAAGTCATTTGAGTTTATTGTATCTTGAGAGACCTTGCTCTTTGCTTCGCACCCAATGGGCACGTGTGAAAGGAGCTGTCTCCCATTCCAGCCATCATGGCTCCAGCTGCAGGGAAGTTCTCGAGGAAATTCAAAGAGTGTTGATGTTTGTCACAGGGTAAGGTCACTATAATGGAAAAGCACATGGTTGGAGACCTGTCCTCCACTCTGGAGAAAAGCCACCATAGGATCTAAGAAATTCCCAGGAAGATGTTCCTGCAAGGGGAATTAAAATATTCCGTTTTTACCATCCAAGATGTCCCTTTCTATAGCAGCTAAACTTCAGAGATATTTTCCGTAGTTTATTTAGCCAAATGACTGTCCATTCCCTCACTCGTGACCTATCCCCATCCTTTCTCTCCCTCCTCTGTCTCTTGGTCTCTTTTCCTTTTGCAAAACATCTTTCCCCATTTCTTATTGTCTGTCTGTTATCTTACTCTTGTTGGTTTATATTTTAGGCTTCACATCTAAGAGAAATAATGCATTTTCCTGCAACTGGCTCAAATTGACCAGGCTTTAGAGAAGAGTCGCACTCCACTGAGACTCCATCTTATCTCATAAAGAACGGCCATAATCAAAAAATCAGATAGTAATAAATTTTGGTGAGGATATAGGGGAAAGGGAACTTTTCTATGTTGTTGGTGGGAAGGTAAAGAAGTATAATAGTAGTATAAAACAGTAATATATATTACTATATATATATAGTAGTATAAAAATAGTAATGGTAGTAAAATCACTATTAAACCAGTATAAAGAATTCTGAAAAAAATTAAAAATAGACATTGCATTTGACTCATTCTCCTTCTATGGATCTTTCTGGAAGAGTTATGTCCTTAACTACATGTTTGTGTATCAGGGAATAAATTATGCCCACTCCCTCTCACACTTTGAAATCCTAAACCACAAGGTGACTTTATCAGATGAAGACCCTCAGAGAAAAAGTTAAGGTTAAATGAGCAAATTGAGGGAGACTTTAATTTGATGGAAATGATGTTCTTCCTCTGTCTTCTACTGTTTCCATACCCTACAATCCACAAACCAAATACCGCCACATGACATCAAACAGTGAATAAGGAAATCTTCATTTATCTATCAAGGGGATCTACATTTGTCTACAAAGATGAAAAGGTGAGAGATTAGACCAGAAACTTCTGCTACTTGGAGTGCAGTTTCTATTTTGGGGAGCAAGTACTGCCGGCAGAGTTAACTGTTTCCTCCTTTTACCTCTGAGTTCTTCAGGCAACTTATATGCTGTGCTTGTGAGGGAACCAGAATCAATGTAGCCAAGGAAAAACTCTACGGTGAAGAGCTAGGAGAATCCTGTGCATCTTCTCTGGTTTTCTGATCTGTTCGTTGGATGCAGACCTAATGCCTAGGCCCCCGAACCACAGGAGCGCCCGCCCTTCGCAGCTTCGGTCTGGCTGTAACTTCCCAGCAGCTCAGCCCTCAGTCTAGTAACAACACCGGGACTTGCCGAAGCTCTCAGTGCCTCCAGGGAAGCAGCTGCCCTGCCCTCACCCCAGGAGGCTCTGGTTAGTGCGTGCATCAGTATCGCTAGTAACTTGCTATTTTCAATCCGAGAGGCATAACAGTTTTCCTTTCTACGTTGATGCTGACAGCAGCTTCAGAAGTATGTTGAGGAATTATATGATTTTTTTTTACTGTCTCCTATAGCTCCCAGGAACCAAATATAAAATTTCTTCTCACATTTGGGCAGATAAAAACTGCTACAAACAGCTGGAAATACCTCTGGGGTTCACACATGTGCCTTGAGGATGGATGGCAGAGTTTGCCACTAAATGTGTCAAGTTTTCTCTTGCTTCCCCACGAAGAGCATTTCTGTAAATAATGAACATTTGTGTCAGGATTAGTTGGAAACATAAATTGTTGTTGTTGATCGTAATGGGTTTTGTTTTGTGCTTTTAATAAGTGCAAGATTGGGTATATCCCTTCTGCCAAAAAGACCCTTTCTGACCTCAGTCACTCTTGCAAAGCAGATATATGAGACCTTCTCAAAAATATTCTTGTTTACATTCTTCAGTAACCCACTAGTGGTGCTAAGGAACCATTGTTGGAAAAATAAACTAACAAGTACAAATCAAAATGACAAAGCCTATGGAATAAAATTCCAGACACTGGCCTCATTGTTTTAAATTCCATCTCTCAAGGTTACCAACAGGAAGCCAACCATCTTAGCCAAAGAACACAAACTGTTACAGTGCAACATGAGAATAAAATATATGAAATGTGCAACCATGCTCATAAGGTTAACAGATTTTAACATCTCATTTACACTAAAGAAGACTTGAGCATTCCTCAGATCTAGAGCATTTGGTGGGATTTGGTGTGTTAACAGCTGCGGTTGAGCTCTTCCTTTGCCTGGTAATGCCGTGTGACTCCATATGCTGTATATGTCAGAGCTGGAAATTGTTGCCTTTTGATCTAATAAACAAACAAACTCTGCCTCTCAGGAAAAGAGTTCTGCAGCACTGGGCACACTGAAGTTTTTCGTCTGTTCAGAGGAATTAATAATCTAATAAAACACAGTTGTGGGCTGTGAGAGGCGTCATGTGGTGTACATATTTATGGAGCGCTGCCTCACAAGGCATGTTTAATGGCCTTTAGAAAGCAAAGTTGATGCACTTATCCCCGGTGTAAGGAGGCAGAGAATGGTCCTTGGCCCAAGAAATCCAGATCCCTCAAAGCATAGCAGCAAATGCAATTTAAATGTATATTTAGATGTTAAAGTGGTGTCAGATGGCTACACAGCCTCTCTTTTTGATGCTCTAGAAGCCTATTGGAAGAAGAAAAAAATCTAAGCCCAGGATTCTGCTCCTTCAGAGGCTGAGATATCTAGGTTTTATTTTCCAAGAGGTCATCCCAGCCCTGCACTCTTGGGTCAAGGGCCTCCCTTTTCTTACCTGAAAATTGCAGAGAACAGTAACACCTATTCTGGGTTGAAAGAATAATTAAAAGGTATTTTCATAAAGAGATGTCTATCACATCATTTGTACTATTAAATATTGAATATTATATTATTAAATATCTAAAGGAAACCTAACAAATACAGTACAGTTCATTTGTGCAATATGTTATAAAGAAAATGTAGTTTCCTATTTTAGACCATAGTACAGTTTGTCATGTGTATGAAGAAACATGCATTTTTTTTTTTTTTTTTTAGATTTTTTTGAGGCAGGGTCTCGCTTTGTGGTTCAGGCTGGCCCTGAGCTCAGCCTCAAACTCACATCATAGCAATCCTCCTGCTTCTGCCTCCCGAGTGCTGGGATTACAGGTGTGAGCCACCATGCCCGGCACTGTGATATGTGGTACTGGTTGCTGCTGGGCGTGAGTCTCCATGCCCAGTATGGTATGTGGTTGCCGGGGATCGATCCCAGGTCTTTGCACTTGCAAGACAGGTGCTGGAACCACTGAGCTAACTGCGCGGCCCGAAACATGCATTTTAAAAAGTTGCAAGAAAATGCACCAGCATGGTAACTGGGTTGGTGTCTGAGTGGTGGCATTTTGAAGGACTTTTATGAAGGACTGAATGGTCCAGGTTTGCTTGGCAAAGATAAAAGAATGGTATCTGCAGAAATCTCCCCTGTGGTGGGGAAACATAGTCCAGAGTGCAGCAGTGTAGGTAGCTCTATGCTGTGGTGGCTAAAAGCGAGTTTAAACTCTCCATCCTGCTCTATGGTTCACTAGCTGTTTTCCTTCATGCAGCTTCCTACCTCCTACTCTTTGTCCCATTCTCTGGAAACAGGAAATAAAAATAATTACCTCATGAGGTAAATAAGTACAAGTCAAATAAAATGCTACATACAACCTCTCTCCCCGATGCACAAAATGAGGGCTCAATAAATATTTAATAAATACTCTGTTAAGAGCCTGGGGGGGGTCCCACTTTCAGGATGTTGTCTTAGTATCATTTTAATAAGAACAATCCAAAAGTTAGGAATAGAGATGATGGCATCCCCTTTCAAAACTCACATGAAGCTTGACTTTTACTGTGAGTGAAGGTCATCATATTTGACTGTTTTATTGTTTTCATTATAACTGATACAAATGCACAACTGAACATAGTAAAATAGACCTTATCTTGTACAGTATGGATGAACCACCAGTTATTTTGGCTGGTAGAGGCAAAAATAATTTCTGACCACCAGGGAATACAGCTCCAAGGGTGAAGATTTTACTGTACTTCAGGACTTTAATTAGCTTTGAGCTTAATTTTACACCCTATTTTATCAGCTTTTTCCTAATAATTGTATGTTTTCCTCATTTTCTTTGAATTGGGTTTGCCCTCATGCTGCTTCCCTTATTAACAGGGTAAATAACTTCTTGTACACACCCTTTATATACTTGTGTGTGAATTGTGTTTTTATCTTTTTGAAAATTATATGTTATACCTGATATTGGACTTTTCCCACTAGAGACTCCTTTATTTAAAATATTAACATACATTTACCTTCATAAATATGACATACAAAGTTTTTTTGGAGGCAGGTATAGTGTACAAAATGGAGATGTTACTTGAAATCTCCTATTACCCTTCCAAGCTCTTCCTGGAGAGTTGAGTCCCCGGGAATGGGACCCACAGGAAGTGCTCCCTGAAGGCAGCTATGGAGAGGTCCTCCCCACTGATGACTTCCAAGGTGGAGTCTGGCGTAGCCCTTGAGACACTGTGCCTCTCGCCCTGCTGAGAGTATTCTTGGGGACAAGATCCCGTATGGTGAGGCAGGCTGGATACCAAAGGCTTCCTCCTGGAACTGGCCATACCTCAGAGAGGGAATTTCTCCAAGCCTGTACTGGGAACTTCCGGAAGTCTTCGTGCAAAAGGTCAAAAGGCTTTTCATGGTCCCATAGATGATGGTGTTATCTATGCTTCCACTGTGCCAGCATTCACATCTATGGTCTAGAAGGAATGGTGTATAACACTGCATACTTTCACCAAAATTATATCCTCCACTCAGTGCAGAGGAGGAGCCTCCCACTCTGTGCGACACCATGTCTCCTTGCCGTGATGGTTCAGAACCAGGCTGTGTGGCACCAGGCAGAGGCTGCTGAGAGCCCAGCTGTTGGTTGAGGCCAGAAACTGCAGAAAGTTAGAGGGATGCAAAACAGTGCTGCTCTTCTCTCTAAATATTTTTATCTTGGCAAATGTATATATATATATTTCTTTGAAAAATGTGAGATAGAACTGAGTTTTACAAAAATCCAGTTTTACTTGATAATGACATCATTGGCCTAACAAAATACACCAACTTTCTTAATCATATTTTCTGTAGTAGTTAGGAAACACACGTAAGGTTCTCTTGCTATCTATCAGAGCCGGCTCAGGCAAAACCACTCGCATGAGCTGCATACTGAGAGGGTCACTCTTTCCAAAATCAGGGAACATGACTTTACCCAAAAGATGACTGGCAAAGTGTCATCATTCAGACCACATATCTGGCAGAAATTTTCTCCAAAAGTAATGAAACCAGCCTGTCTGCTCAAGGAAAACAACCAGCAGCATTTGCTGCCTATTTGAAATATCTCAACTGGCACATAAATATTAAAATTTTAGAGAAATTTGTACCCACCACTGTGAGCATGACAGCCTCCCAAGAATTTTTTAAAAAGATATTTATTTTGAAGCAAATGGTAATGTTCATAGAAGCAGTTGTTTATGCTGTGAAACGCAATGAGTCAGCATTAGGGCGAGCAACCTACCCAACTCAGCAAGCTAATATTTTCCAGATGACCAAAGGATGATGTGACAGAATTATGCAAGAAGAGGTTTAGCTCCCCAACAGGATGGTGGATTTTCACAATGGGTGCCACTGTCCACCATGCTGTGCCACCTCTTTGGCTCCTTTGTGGTATTAAGGAGAATACCCTCAAGTTGGCAGGTAAGATGCCGAAAACCAGCACCAGGTAGACAAAGGAGACACGACTGGAGAAGCAGAGCCTATGGATGACAGGGGGCACTAGGAAGGAGCCTTCCACCATCTAAGCAGGCCACCAGGGGATCTCTGTGATGCCACATGAGCTCTTAGGGTGCCAGGAAAGCCAGAGTCCAACCAGGTGAATGCAGGAGCAGTGGCTAGAACCCAGTTCTTCCACGAAGACAGAAACTAAGAAGAATTCAGAGTAGTGCTCCTCTCATCCTGAAATATTTTATTTTGTAAAATATCTCTCTATTTCATTCCTAAAGGTTTATCAACCTGTAATGAGTTTATTATGCTAATCTTAAATTGACAAGTATATATTTTTAATGTTTTGGCTTCAGTTTTAAATATAGTAATTGCTAGTATTTATTATCCACATAACTAAAGCTCTTTGAGGTCCTTAACATTTCTTAAAATTAGGAAAGGACCCTGGAACCAAGGCATTTGGACCACACTCCTCTAATGCACTCGAGCGATAGAGACCACCAAGCTCCATTAGATTCCTCCTCCTCAGGCTAAAGTCATCTCTTAGTGGCTTCACGTGAGAATAAGGAGGTCGGGAACATATTTCCCAAGTACGAAAGTGTGATGGCATTTTTGTAACAGGTTGGAAAACAACGAAACTATGATTGGACAGATGAATTTTCTGTGAAAGGGGTCTGGGAACAGATCATATCAAAGTTTCTGTCTGAACAAACCCAATGCTTATTTATGGAAACATTTCCTTTACCAGGGCACAGGACCGAGGTTACCTGGGCAAAGCTCTTGGAACCAGCACTGTCTCTGTGTGTGAGTCTACAGCTGAGTCCACAGACACACCCAGTGCCACTGCAGAGGCCTGGAAGGGAGGCCGAGGGGCTGCCCTGGAATCTCTGCCACACCTTTCCGAAAAAGACACATTCTGTTATTCTAGCTCCTTCACTGAGTTTATTTAATTTCTTTTCCATGACACTTAGAAATCATTTCTGAAAGTGTGAATCCAATATGTTCACTTCTACATTTCACCAGGAGCTAAAGTGACGGAATCATGTATGGTTACCCAGCTCCGCTGGCCACGGAATACCTTTGCCTGGTTCTACAGCTCATTTTTCATGATCATATCAGACAGAAAATGATGCTGATGATGCTGGTGATGAAAAGGACACTGTGGGATGGTGGAGGAGCAAGAGACAAAAAATAGCCTGTCGTTCTGCTGCTTAAGGTCATTAAAAACTCTTAGCCAGGCATGGTAGTGCGCGCCTACAATCCTACCAACGTGAGAGGCTGAGCTTGGAGGATTCTAAATGTGAATTAGACTAGTCAACTTAGCAAAATTTGCTAGACCTTGTCTCAAAATGAAAAGGCTGGAGATGTGTCTCAGTGGGAAGACCCTTGGTTCAATTACTCAGTTCCACAAAAACAAACAGACAAAAATACTATTATCTTTTATCTCCAGTACTTAAGGGAATTTTAACACAAATACAAAATAATGGAAAGTTTACAATCTTAGAATAAAGGAGATTTTGCTAAAATAGGGTAATGACAACTTCACACTGGTTGATATAAAGATAGAATCTGTATATACAGTTACGTGGGATCTTGTGTTTAGGTATCGCCCCAAAGCCTCATGCAATCTTAGATGGGGCTTTGCAGAGGTGGCTGTGTCCGGAGTATGTGATGGATTCAGGGTGCAATATTAGGCTCCAGGGCACTAAGATTAAGAACATGAGCACTGCCCAACCTAGTAAGATAATAGGGGCAGGAAGACTTTGTGCCACGTTCTGCATGCCATTTTGTTTCTACTTTGTGATACCTGTCTGTTATCCACTCTCCCTTGGAGCCAGCAGATCAGGGACTAAATACACTGAGAGCTAAATAAATCTTTCCTCCTTTAATTTTGGGTGTGGATTATTTTATCTCACACAGGACACTGTGTAACCCTGAAGTGTTCAATAAAACAGCAGCTAATATAATTGGATTTTGTGAAGTTATCTTTTTAACAGAGGGAGGAATAATAGCAGTAATACAAACAGAAGATCAATGTAATTTTGAAAATTGCCTCCTTCCCTGGCTTTTTGCTTCATTTTATATTCTCATAGGTCAAAAAAAAAAAAAACATTGAAATCACTGCAGGTAAATCTCCACATTTCTCATGAACTCATAAACAGGCCTCCAAAATGACAGAGAGGATAGAAAACAGAATTACATCATATTTCCACATGCTGCTGCCCCTGTCCATGAGACCTGAGGCTTAGAGCAGAAGCTCAGTTCATATTTTCCTTAGAAATACTCCCTGTCAAGAGATCACAAGTCAAGCAGAAAACCTGATCAGCAGTGAAATAAGTAGTAGGTCCTCCACTGAAGCACGCAGCAGCCATGGGCACAAATAAGCAGGGAGTGAGCTGAACTCCGAAAACCACCTTCCCAGGAAGTCCTTGGTGCTGCCTTAGCCCACTCTCCCAGCTGGAGAAGTTGACAGCTTTGTATGGGTTTCTTGACACCCCTCCTGCATGCCTGTTGACCACCCAATCCAGAGTCACAGGACACCTGTCTACTCCACACCTGAGCGTCGCCAGCCGAGGGAGGTGGTGTGGCACAGAAGATGAGAAGCCCCACCCCTTCTGTACAAGGGCTTCCACTGCAAGAGCTGTCACGCCACCACGGAAGGTTTTCATCAGAATCCTCCACTCGGCTCCTGAGGACATGGGGGCTCCCTATGTGTGGCCAGGTGTCTGGGCTGAGGAAGCCGTGTGGACAGACTGAATCCAAAGCTCATACAATAGTGAGGAAGACCAAAAATAGAAGACAAGAAAAGAAAATAGAAAACAAGTTGGCAATTCCAGTGCAGAAAGCTAAGTGCTGAGTACGCCAAGAACACCACAGGTGCTGTGTATCCACAGAGGCACAGACCCTTCCCCAAGAAGTCACTTAGGAAGAGTCTGAGAAGAGAGGCCCCTCTTCTTAACCTTGAAGGATGAACAGGACTTCACTGAAATCAGTGGGAGGAAATGTATCACAGAGGAAGAGAAGAGCGAGGGCAAGTCTATGAAGCGGTAAACTAGGGTGAAAATGGGAGATGCAGACAGCTGTAAGGTGGGGGGGAGGGACAGCATGAGACACAGGATGGGAGGGTGAGGACAAAGGGAGACCAGGGCTTCTTGGAAGCAGGAGGGCCTTGGGTGGACGCCAGATCCTGCAACCACTAAACAGACTTTGCAACAGGTTTAAAGCAATACATCTCATATAGTATACAATGTATATTATAGCAGCAAAATTAATATAGCATATTTCACATATAAATATAGCAGTGTTGTGTACATAAATATGTATGTATAATAATTATGTATTGGCATATGTATATACAATACCTACCCATTATTATATGTAAATGAATATCCACTACCGATATAGTATGGTGTGTATTGTATTTGGTGTACATGTTGTATATAAATGACATTGTTTTTATATTATAACACTCTATAAGATACAGTGATACCTCAGTTCATGAACTTAATTCTTTCCATGATTCTGGTCACAAAATATTGATTGAAAACCAAATCAAATTTCCCCATGAAGTCAACATCGAACCTAACCATTAAATTACATAATATAATACATTATATTTGTTATATAAGCACAATAATATGTACTCAAATGATTTATATAGTTATAATAAGCAATATAATAAACACAACTATGTGTAATATATAAAACATCATGTATATGTGCTTATTTCTACACTGATTCACTCAATAAGAGATGCAGGTTCTTTAGTGGTTTTAAACAATCTCTTAAAAATTGTACACTGAGAATTTTACTCAGAACTGAAACAGTTTGTAAAACTCAAAAATTCATCAAAATCCAGGTAAGAGCCCAACCAACATAGAAATAAGATGCTTTACAATTTCCACTGTATCTTATCTATCCCGGAGATAAGCACCAAGCGCTCTGGAGCTGTCTTTGCCTGTCAGCCACCAAAAATCACTCTGGACTCTGTATTTGTAAGTGAGGCTGGTGAGATGTTCTTACGGAACTGCCATAAAGATTCAGTAATCATAGTACTTATGACAACATTTCACAAGTGCTCGTCTCAGAATTTCTGTCTATTCAGCTCCAAGCTCCTCCTTCAGCTGCACAGGTTGTGAAGCTGAGACTCGCCAAGGCTCCTTTGCCTCCACTCAATCCGGGGCCTGTGGGTCAGTCTCTGCTGCTTTCCTCCCCCGGCACCCCTTCTGCCACCTCCTCTTCCACCGTGTGCCCCATGCCACGCTGTCTGCACTGGGCAGTCCCACAAGCGCACTTTGTGTGGCAGCCACAGAGAGAGACTTCAACAAACAATCCAGACCGCATCTCCCCTTTCAAGGTGGCCGAAGACCCCTGTCCTCAGTGCCCAGCCCAAGTCCTCCCAACAGTCTCACGGTTTCACTGATCAGGCCTTGCTCTCCTTGACCTTCTCCCCCCTTCTCTCTCTCCTTTGCTGCTTTGTTTCAATTACTCAGGCCTTACTGGTTTTTAATCATGTCCAAAACACTCATTTGGAGATCTTTGGCTGTCTTCCTGGACTTGAAAGTTCTACCCCAGATGGGAGCTACAGACCTACTCTTTTATTTCCGTTATGTCTCCTCACCATCCCTCCCTGCTCCTTGTCAACCTGCACCTCTCTCTGCCAGATCTTTGTCCCTGTGTGCAGTGCTCCTTCCATGTAGCAGAGCTGTGCATCCCCACCTCCACATCAGGCAGACACATGACTTGCTTCCTGCCAAAAAAATGTAGAATCCTATCTTTCCAAGCCAGGGTGCCACTTCCTTGAAGATAGCAGAGCATAGGTCAAGAGGAAAGTCCTATCTTGAATTTCCTTGTCACTGAACTTCAGGAACTCTCTGCTCACCTGATCTGAACATAGGGCACCAATGATAAATACTTACAATTAAGCCACTGGTATTGGGGATTGTTCTACTGGACCACAACCCAGGTGATCCTTATGACTGTAACACCTAATGCTCACTGAGACAGTATTTGCATGTGCTGCCTGACTCCCCGACCCTAACAGATCCCTCCGTGGTATTTCTCCACTATGTTCCCAGCACAGAAGATGATTCCTGGCACCTAGCATATTCCTCAAACTGAAGGAAACAAATTGTTATCTAGGTAATTAATATCTACCTTACTATATATGGCCACCACCATTTACCTGTTCTATACATCGCCCTTTGGTGACTGAGTCTGTCTTTACTGCACTTGTTTTAAAGAAAGAAATTCACTCATGGAACAAGGTGGTCCCCAGAACAACGTAGATAGCTCACAAATATAACTGATCTGTCTTTCATAAAAGGCACTAATCATAATAAAGTTTCAGCTCCTTTTCCTAAAAAGGCTCAATAAATATTGGGGAATCCACAGCTGCTTTGGAAAGTGGCAGCAATGGTGGCGTGTGTTCATTCAAAACAAGAAGTATTTTGAAGGGAGTTAGGAGCAATGTGTCTTTTGGCTTTGATAAATATTTTAAACTTCAAATATTTACTCTAGTTTTCTACAACACTTCATATCTATTCATAATGGCACTGTGAGGAGTAAATAAAGTCTGAATTGACAGAAAGTTAATAAAAGGTAGTTATTACTAGTCAGAAATAAGAAAAACACAGGCAAGTTCCTTTCTCTTCTACTTGGTTCTGTGACCATGTTTCATAAAATCTGCTCTGGGAAGCGCTAACTCCTGAAATGTGAATAGCTGTCACGAGAAGAGGTGTTTACTCTGGCTGCTGCAGCTGACTGAGCTTGTGAGGATGGCGTGGTCTCTGGCCATGGGGCTCTGCGGTGGCCTCCTTGGCTGTTTATCAGTGATGGAGGGAGCATCTGTGGGCCCTGCAGTCTTGTGACCTGTGAAGGTGGAACCGACCGTGTCTAACATGTAGGGAGCCATATTAAACCAAATCTCACCCATCTGGTTGCCATATAATTTGTCGCTGAAACTAAAGCACATTTCCCCAATGTTTTATTATGAATATTTTGAAACATACAAAAATTGAAAGAATTAGTATCTACTAGAATGTAGATCAATCACTTATGATCTATTATTAGTTTGCTGAACATCTTTGTCACATGCACATACATTCCTCTAGCCAACAATTTTTTGAGATATTTCAGAGACAATATTTACACAAGGGTGGCCAGGGTGTCTCAGACACACTCACTCTGCAATGCTCCCAAATATAATGTGTGTGACCACCATGGTGATCAAGACATAGCACACATGTAATACATACATATCACTAAGGTTCAAAGAGTCATGGACCAGAAAGGCACATGCTACAGTATCCCACCATACAGCTCTGAATGATCTCAAATGACGGATCTCATGATTGTCTGAGAGACCCTTTCCATTTTACAGCCCCCAAAGACTCAGTGTTTATTAGTAGTCACTTGGCATTTGTGCCCCAGCCCTATACCGTTAAGAAATCTATAAAACCTAAAGCTCATCCTAGTTAGGAGGCATAAAATGATACCTGGAGACTCTGTCACACTGTAAAATTAGGTCTGTTTCTGCCAGGTTCCCAAACTGACTCTTCAGTAGTTGGCCACTCAGACTCAGCCCCACAGCCAGACTCTTGCCTAGTTGTTCAGAGCCGGGAGGCTTATTGAGAGACGTGAAGGGTGGGTTCTTGGAGGAGGTCTGCAGACATCGGCCGAGATATACTTCAGTGTGATGTAACAATAAAATCAAAAGTAGTGACAAAGCACAGTGGGTAAGAAGCATTTACCAAGCGTCAAATGACATGCAGAGGGCATCTCTGAGCTTGACGTCTGTGTCTCTTCTTTTAGAACCAAGAACTTTTAGCAGGTAACAGAGCTGGCTAATCTATGAATCCACACAAATGTGCCGGACCGCCAGCTACCCAGAGCAATCTTTCTAGTTCTCCCAAGAGCTCTGAGTGGCCAACGATTGAAGAGTCAGTTTGGGAACTTGGCAAGCAGAAACAGACCTACTGTCCTTCATCAACTATGGCTGTATAGTATCTAATGTTTTATTTTAATTATCAATTCTCTACCAGTGTCCAAAAAAAATCATTGAAGCATTTTACTGGTTTAGTAATAGATGCTAAAAAGTAGTAAGTTTTTAAGACCTAAAAAGAGAAAAAATATTCTCCTGGATTATAATGAATCATATAACTGTATAATAAGAAACATGTTCCTCAACACGTGGGTGACCTGGGACACAACAATTTGAAGTATTTTAACCTTGCACACTTTTTTATTATATTTCTCACATTTAAAGTGAGGATATTACCACTATCTTCAAAGATTGTTAGCATAATCAAGTGAGACTTCACATAGGAAAGCAAATTATGAAACTGAAAAGCATCCCACACATAAAAGATATCATTATTTTTGCCATGTAGCTGAATATCCAGTTTCTGTAATATAGAGAATTTAGACTCTAGAACTTCTTATAACTAGCATTTAAGATGCTCCCCAAAAGAATATATTTTGAATTGCATTCACAAAGGCACTCCACTTAATTTTTAATAGTCTGCAGCATTTCCAAATTGGGCTACAAAGAGATGTAGTATGTCATAAAATGTTCTGCAAAGATCTTTCAAAGGTAAATTTTCTAGCTTGGTTCCATTTAACACTGTTAAGTGGCACTAGCTGGAGAATTCTCTCACCCCACATGGGGAGCCATGGATCCTGCAGCCTAAGGAAAATAACTATGAGAATAGTGGATGTTGCCTGATTCTCCACCCACTATGTTCTGTTTTAAGGGTATAAAATATGCTTTCAATGGAAATCGATCCTTCTATGAAAAAGTACCTCAAGAGGGGTTAATTTCTTGCTGTTTACTAATAACTGCAGTTAGAGTTGCCTTGTTCTGACTTTGTAATGAGTGAATAAAAGAGAGAAAGAGAAAGGAGAGAGAAGAACAATGAGAATGAAGAGAGAGAGGGAGGAGGAGGAAGAAAACGAGAAAGATGGAGGAGAATGGCAGAGAAGGAGGAAGTGAAGAAGAAAAAGAGGAGTGAGGGAAAAGGGGGAGAAGAAATAGAAAAGAGAAGAGAAAATGGACAGAGGAAGGGGGGAGGGGAGGAGGCTAGGAAGAAGTGAGAGAAAGGAGCTGCCAGCATCTTTGTTACCTAAATTCACACCCCAGCTCTCTGAACATGCATCCTGGTTCCCAGTCTCTCTCATTCCATTGCAGAAGGGTCTCCTGTGGTGGAAAGGAGCCACACTCATCGCTTCTGGCCTTTGCTGGAACCCGCCGCCCTCTCTAACCATGGCACAGTGCTGAGCCCCCTGCGTGGCCTTCTCTGGGCAGCGGGTGGCGCTGTGTTCTCTGCTCCTTGTGGAAATGGGGAAGGAAAGTGATGTCAGCGCCCATTACCATTTACTTTCTATCTACTTCTTTTGTTTTCCATTAATCATTACCTCTCTAGCCAGTGCATTTAGACTTCTAACGCCAGAAAAGTGTCATATTTGGAAGTTACTTCCTTGTCTTGGTCTTTATTACATATGTAAATTCCCCTGCTTGGCAAATTACTCACCTGTGCAGATGGTTCTGTGGGAACGCTCCTGAGGCGACGCTCAGGCAGAGGGACTTTTGAAAGAGGAGGTTGGACGGGTGGAAGAGCTCAGGACTCTCACTGCTGTATCCCTCCCACCAGCAACTCTGCACTCATCTATTTTAAAAACTTAGATTTCCGTGCGGAGAAAGAATTCCACCAATGTGCAGTAAAGGGAACAAAGAAACAACAAGCAAAGGTGTCAGCAAAATGCCTCATGCCAGGATTACGGTTCCATTTTAATTTCTAATGATTCTATGCTTTCCTGGAAGGTATCAACTGTTCCAACCTGAAGACCTAGTTTCACAGGAAGCCACAGAAGCTATTCAATTTAAGACATGGTTCTTACTCTTGCAGCTCAAAATCTCATAGGGAAGAGAATCTGGCTCTGTGACTGGTGAGAAATTATGAGGCCAAACATAATTACCTTCAGGGCTGGCACAGCAAGCGTGCTCAGCTGGGGAAGGAAAGGGAAGATCAGGGCACTATGGAAGCACGGGAAGGCCATACACAGCTCAGAAGGCAGACAGGCAAGACGCCCACCTGTGACGAACAAACAACCAAACACCCTGGAGCAGGGAGTCCAGATGTCTGCTAAGACTTTCATCACCTCGGGCTGCAGCATGTGCTAACACAAGCCAGTGAGTACTGTTCTGACCAAGACATAATAAAAATAATATTTTAACTTAATTATGTCTAATTTAACTATATCTAATTTAATTTAACAGTGTCTCATGCCTTTGAGAAAATCGCATGGAAATACCCGGATGCTGCTCGGGGAACATGTCAGTAATCCTCCTGTGCCCCTGCAGGGTGACGAAGCCAGCCTCTCTCCTGAGAAGTTTTCATCAAATGGTCTATGGAGCACCAGCGTCAGGTTTTCCTCCCACCACACTGGTGCCCTGGACACCCCTTGCTCTCTTCTCCCCCTAGAGTCTCAGCCTCTTCACTCTTCTGTCTACATTCACACCCTTGATCGGTCACCTGATCTCACAGCTTTCAATACCATCCTGATGAGGATGGTTTCCAAACTTCTATTTCCCAGCAACAATCTTCCCTTGGACTCCATGAGTGCGTGCAGCTGTCTTCACAATGTCTCTGACACACATCTCGAGTCCAGGTGCCTCACATATGCATCACACCAAATACCAAGCCCATCTCACCAGGTATAAGCCAAAAATCTTGTGGCCACCCTTGAGTATAGTTCTCTCTTTACACCCCCCACTCCAGATAACAAGCAAATCCTCTTGGCTCTGTCTTAAACATACAAGCAGGATCTGACGCTTCTTCCAGCATGAGCTGTAGCAGTCACAGCTACCACCTTCTCTTAGCTGTGCAGCTGCAATATCCTCCTAACAGTGAGTTTCCTTCTCCATTTTCTGTTTTAGAGTTTGACTGGGGCAAGTAGGAAAATTCTGTTAAAATATGCAAGAAAATGTGACTTTTCCCCCTCAAAACATGCTGGTAGCATCATCTAATTTGTAGTAGAAGGCAAAGTCATGACTCCAGGCTCCCCATGCTGGGCACAGGGTGCTGCATCTCTTACTTCCTATCTACGTTATTCATTCTCACCTAAGACACGTTGACATGAATTGTTTACTTTTACTGGAACGTCATTCTGCCAGATGTCCATAGTGTGCCCTTCACTCCTCAAGTCTTTATGCAAAGATTACCTTCCACTCTTATCAACCAAAAACAGTAACCTTCACCACGGGGACTCCTGACCCATCTCCCAGCCTTTTCCTTCTCCATTGCTCTTCATCCACAATACATACTCTTTTTTATCCAGTAGTTTATTTTCTAACAACACCAGACAATTTTGTAAGGGAGATTATATCAAGTTTGGCTCATTCCATTTTATTTTGTTAGCTGCAATATTCTGGCATCTATGGAAGTGACTGCATTAAGATCTCAATACGTCTTTATTGAGTGAATAGAAATATTAATTTGATGAGGATTTGGATTGTGGTGGCAGCAACAGTTTGAAGAGGAAGGGAACAAATCAAAATGAAGGAGAAACCAAAAATCAGTTATTAAGTTGCCTGCTGGGCATAAGAATGATGGAGAAGGAGACGGTCTGGGCCCATCACGGCTGGACTCATGGTCTCCCACATTTCTTCTTGTGGGGACACACAGTTACCGCACAATCAGTGCTTCATTCCTGAAAAAGAACTGGCATAAATGAAGAGAAGCATGTCTTGTGTTATGAAGAAAAGAGTGCTTTTCATAAGGTCAGTCCTCTCCATATGTCAGGGGAAACAAAGAGTAACGGTCCGCATTTATCAGTTTCAAAATGTTGTCTTCCAAGACTGAGTCATCAGTAAGAGAAGAGCTTCCAGACTTAAATGACTTGCTCAAAGATAGAATAACCATTCCTTGGAGTGCTGGGATTCTGAAAATTTTCTTGGTCTAGAACCTACTATAGTGCCTGGAGTTTAGTTGGCACTTAATAAATATTTGAAAAATGAATTTGGACAAAAATCAAGGGCAGAACTCAATGAGTAATTAGATCTTTACATCCTAAGCACTGTCTGTTTAAATAAGTTAATTTGTTGTTAGAAGGTTTTTCATTAACACCTAAATTGTATGCTAAGTAAAATACAAAAAGACAAAAATAATGTGCTCCATAATCATCAATAAATATGTACTTGCTAGTTTACAAGCATATTATCCCTTGCCCTCAAGAAACCTCCAGTCTAGTGGCATACTAGGTAAACCTAAACATAAATCTGACATATTACCAAACAGAACCACTGAGAAGATCAGACAATGGGTCGTGTACATATCCACATAAGGAAAACGGAATGTTCACAGAAAGGCTTTATTTAGGTGACCACGTACACAATCCCTGGGGGGTGGGGGGAGGGCTGGTAAAGTCTCCTATTGGACAGGAGATAGGTAAGAACATGCTAGATAAAAGAGTCATCATGGAAAGGTTTCTAGAGAATGTCCCACCCAAGACAATGAAAAAAGAAAGACTGTTACCCAACTCCACAGAAATCACAACCAACACTTACTTGAGAAACAGCCTCAGGATCCCCATGTCTTGATAATGCCCTAGGAGAGGAGATGCTACTCAACACTTCAGGCCTCTCCATGTTCCACAAAGAACCAGACCCATAGAGAGACAGAAGGAGCAGCTCTCTGAAAACCCTCCTGCAACCGAAGGAAATGGAACCTTGGAGAAGGCAGAGAGAGGAGAGCCGAACACTTCCAAATCTCAACTTGGCTCAGCAAAACCCGGTGCTTTAATAAAAATGAAATCTTCACAAGTTATACATATTTAATTCACTGATTCAAAGATGAGTCAGAAGAGGAAAACAATAGTTGTGAACCTATCAGTGGTGGAGAAGGATGTTTTCTGAAGTGTTCCCAGAGCCTTCCTGAGGTCAAACTCAGAGGAGGTTGCAGTAAGGATTTGTATTCAGAGATGTGGCTGGACGAGTCTAGCATGATCATAATTCTTAGGTAGTAGATGCTATTAATCAATAGAGGGGATATAAAAAGTCACATTCCTCCCCTCTGTGCCAGGAAAGGATGGCAGTCCATTTCCGGATGTGTGCCACAGCCGGCTGGCTGACTCATCCTATGCCAAAATACCACAGGGACGTGAGGGGAACAGAAGAAATGACGCTGTGACACTCCAAAAAGCAGAGGCTCCAGAGCCATCTGAAACAAGCGTCTGCTGGATCAGGGACTTTGGAGCTGGAATGAATTTCAGAGGACCTAGTCTGAGACCCTCACTTTGCAGATGTCAAATGAGTCTCGGAGGAGGACAGAACCGGTCCGAAGTCAGAAACCTGCACAGGGCTCAGATCCCCGGAAAGCGCATCCTTTGATGGATGGCTCTCAAGGCCACTGGTACTAACAGTAAGACGTTCCATCGGCTGTAGCCTGGAAACATGTGCACCTCAGTTGTTGGAAATTAAGCCCATTGTCCATAAATGATGGTAGATATGGTGGGACTTTGCAAGGAATGATGGGAAATTTGAGGGCACTGGAAGGAGGTTGATGGCAGTTTCTAGGTTAATCTTCCAAAGCTCACTTCGTTCTTAGTCTGTCCAACTAACAGCTCCACAAATGAAATCTCCTGAGAGCCAAAGTATTTCCGCAGAACAACACAACTGGAGCAGCTCTGTGCCTTGCACCTTAAGCTTCAGACCTGCGGTCTTCCCAGAGGATCCAGGTAGAGCAGAGGAGACAAATGCCGTGTTTCAGCAGGTGGGCCAGCAGAAAAGGCAGGTCCTCCACCCCGTCACTGCCTGGCTGTTGATAAGAAGGTAAAGGTCAGCCATGGGGCTCTTCCAAGTCCCTATTCCCATGTGGGTTATATCCATAAGTCCAGGTCTCTGTGTGTGGGAATTGGCCAACCTGCCTCATGAGATTTGCACTGAACTGGGTTAGTTTATACCACTCAGTTCATAAACAAAGCCTGGCGGTCATTAAATGTGAGGAAGGACCAGCTGTGACTGTACTAACAACAACAATAAAAATAATAAATAGTTCATATTGTTGTTTATTTGCTGTCACATGCTAGGTGGGACACTAATCATTTCATATCCAATATCAATCATCTTTGTTACAGTCTCTAGTAGAAGTTATTACCCTCACTTTAGAAAAAATGAAACAGAAGCTCAGGGAAATCAGTAAAAACATCCTGTCTACACAGCTAGTAAGACATCTAGAATCCTAAGTCAGAATCATCTGGCTCAAAAGTCTAATCTCTCCAACATGCAATAAAATCAGGTCACACAGCTACATTTATGCCTGAGGGTCACTCTGGCACAACTGTCACTGGAGACTAGTTACAGTCACAGCCTCCCTTAGTGTGCAAGGGTGGGAGGCAAGATGTGTCTTCACTCATCAAGTGACTGACAATTGTGGAAAGCTCTAGAATAAGAAGACAGCTGATGCTCCAAAATTCGGGAAGTGTCCTCCATGACTTTCAACAAGAATCCCAAGACCATGTGTTTTCTCGTTGACTGAACCATTTACTCTGGCTTTATTGAGGCCAGTTTCTATTTTAAAAACCTACCCCTTAGTCAGACTATTCTGTGAATGTATTGGCTTAGGACTTTGTCACCTTTCTCCCACACTGGCTTCCCTTCTGCTCTCTCAGTCAACACATTACCTCTCTCATCCCTAGAATATCATGCTCACGTCTGCTAAAGACATTTCCCTTTTCATCCTCTATTTACAGATGAAGAAACAAGCCTTACAGAGTTTCAGAGACCTGGCAAGAGCTCCATTGCCATGAAATGGTAGAGCACAGCTCAGAGCCAGCATCATCTGGACATTGGTCTAAGCTCTAACTTCATTCCTTATCCCAATTTTGGAAGCCCTGAGTCCTGTTTCTTGGAGAGGCAGTGTGCACAAGGGAGTTTAACTACTTCATCTGACTGGAAGAAATGCACTCATAACCTCTAAACAGAGAAGAATTTCTGTGGTAAATAAAATAAAATAGTGAACACTTCTCTCCTCATGCTGATGGAGTTCTGTCACAGCTTTTGGACACACTTATCTGGAAAGTTCTCTACTGAAGAAAGTGTATAGCTTCTGAATCAAGGTGGTACCACTCTGGAGCATGCATTTGACTGCTAAAGTCAAATGCTCCATGATGTCTGGGTTACATCTTCCTGAGATTGGGGACCTCTGTCTTCTATTCCTTTAAATCTCCAGGAGTAGCTTTCTCCTGGTCAGGGGGAAATCTCATTAAACATCGATTCACTGATTTACACACTGATCTGTTCATCAATCAGTAAACAAAGGAAAGCAGATTACAGTCAGAATAGAGCTAGAAAGGTGGCCTTCCACTGACTCTTAACACTCCTCACCTCTGTTTTCAGATCAGAGCTTTGGCTGTGCGATCTGAGACATGGCCTCACTCCGGAGCTCAGTGGAGGTTCTGGGAACAGGTTTCCTTCCACCACCAGAGGAAACATAGCCAACTTCAGATTGCCATAAAGAGCCCAGAGTAACAAGATCTCAAACACTTTTCTTTAGTACAGTGCTACATATAATAAGCTGGATATTGGTTTCTTGGACGGGGAGGTTAGTGTCAGCAAATGAAAGATAGAGAAGGTGGACTAGTACTAAGGAAAAGAGTTCATGTCCTACTAACTGTTTAATAGGTAGAAGTGGTAAGACTACCAGTAAAGATACAGGGTTTTTTTAAAAAATCACTCCAAAACATACCGAGTATCCCCAAGGTTACATGGCATGGACATAACTGGCCCTGCCTACTTATTAGGATCTAAGAAAGTTAGACTTTCATATAGAAAATGCACCAGGGTCTGCTTTAATCAATTCATTTGGTAGGAGAAAAAGATGAAGATTGGAAAGGTAACGAGCAACTGGCCCAACACCTACCACATGGTTACTTTTCATCAATGAAGTCTTCACAGACTGCACCACACATTGGCTTACCTGTTAGCAGAGACAGAAGGTCTAAGACATGAGATACTTTTTCCTCATGGAGTTCAGATCTGTTCTGCTGATTGTGATTGCACAGTCCTCTAGATATAGTTCTGTTTCCTGGCAGAGAAAAAAGGGATTGATAACAAAGTGAACAAGGAAGAGGAAAGGCCGGGAGTGGAGCCCTCACCCAGACATTGGCAGGGGGTAAATTCTGTGTACACCCAGAGAAATCAACATCTGCATTGACTCACTGACCTAGGCTCAGAATTCCTACCTAGAAGGAGACAGGGCTATGATCCTGGGGACCTTCACATGTACTTAGTCATCCATCATTCCACACGACCATGAGTCATTTTCAAAAGCTCCCAAACCACACCTTTCACAGTCCCTCTGGGCATCAGTTAGCTTATAATTTCCAGAACTGTCTTCTCCTTTTGTAGAGGGGAGTGGTTCAAAAATTGAGTATGAAGGACCTGTGAAACTAGCAAAGGATCTGCTATACCCAACCCCACCCACTCAGAGCAAAAGTGGAAAGATTCTGTCACTGAGTACCAGCAGGGGGCAGCAAATAGCAGTAGAGGCTGAGAACCTAGGCCACAGCTCTTGAATGAAGGGTGAGTAGAAGTTTGGGGTTCACCAAACACTACTGCAGAAAGGAAAGGGAGAACAGTAAGAAAACAATCAGAGCGTTTAAGTAATAACTTTCAGAGTTAGAGATGGGAACGTTAAAGTATGTGTATTATACTTTGCTGAA
>PVIR01015061.1:11422-39093 GCA_004026965.1 Petromus typicus | reverse complement strand
CAACTCTTAACTGTGGCAAGATTGTATGCAGAACTGATACAGCCCTAAGCAAGTGGAGGAATAAAATCTGTCATCTAAAAAGTTATGTTTACTATTATAGTCTCTTGTATTCTAGATCGGTTAATTTGCTCATTCAGGAACCAGAGTGACATCCAGGCACGATGGAAACACAAAGATAAATGGATTTTAGGAGCTCACTGCCTGGTACAGGGCTCCCTCCTCCCACCCCAGTGAGCACCATTAGCTGTGGCAGGCTAAGGACAGTTGTCTCTCTGCAGTCCTGAGTGCACAGAGGAACACACCGTGACTTCTTCTAGGGCTCCTATTGGTCTGCACCGGTCTGCAGGATGCATAAACAGCATCAGAGCCCTGTGCAGAAACTCTCCTTAGGATTCCCACTGACTACCTCATTATTTCCTTCCACTCACCCATATTACATCTCAGAGCCATTCTGGCTCTTCTGAACCTCTTTTCCCATGCCATTCCTAAATACCACAGCCTTCTGACCTCAGTTTATACTTCTACGCTTAGCCGTCTGCCAGTCTTCTGGGATGGATGACAAACACATTCTTTTTCTTTTTACGAAACCTAACTTGCTTTTGAGCTAAGACCTTACAGGCACTGCCTCTGGCCCCGGCCCGATCCAGGCACTGACCCTGCAACGCTGCCCCTGGGTGAAGCTGGTGCAGGACTCACCTTCTCCCTTTCTTCCTTCGTGCTCAGGCATCACTGTAGAGCCCAGCCTGACTAATTGAACTCCACTTTGAATTGCCCTGAGCTAAAGTCTTCATTTTAAGAAAGGCCCCAAGGGCCAGGGATTTAGCTCAATGGGTCCGGCGCCTGTCTTGCAAGCGCAAGGGCCCGGGTTTGATCCCCGGTAACAACATACAATACTGGGTGTGGAGACTCACAGCCAGCAGCAATCAGTACCACCTACCACAGTGCCAGGCGTGGTGGCACTGTCCAGTTTAAAGAGCATAATCTAATAAGCTTTGAGACATGTTTAATACCCAGGCAATATATAATCAAGGAAATGAATATATCTACTATACCCAAAATTTGACACCATGACTCTTTATAACTCCTTCTTGACTGAGCTTGCCTACCTGCAAGCAACCACCGATCTACTCTGTAGTACAGATTAGGTAACAACAGATTAATTATCTAGAATTTAAGTGTCACTGGAATTACACAGTATGCAATTTTTTCACCTTGCTTCTTTCTCTTACTATAATTATTCTGAGATTTACCTACAGTCTTCCAACTATTAATAATTCATTCTTTTTATTGTTGAGTGGTATTATATTGTATGAATATACAGCAGTTTATTTCATTCTATGGTTTCTTTTTAGTCTCTTAAGATTCTCTTTGAAAAAGAAGACATTTTTAACTTTGATGAAGTTGATTTATCATTGTTTTCTTTTATGGATTATATTTTTGGTGTTGTGTCTAAAAAATCTTTGCTTACTCCAAGGTCACAACTTTCTTCTAACTTTTACATTGTTAGTTTTCACACTTAGGTCAATGATTTACTTTGAGTTAATTCTGAATACGGTGCAAGGAATAAATCAAAGTTCACTTTTACATATAGACATTCATTTGTTAGAGAGACTGACACTTCTCCACTGAACTGCCTTTGCACTTTTGTTAAAAATCAATCAATCAGGTACACATGGCTTTATGTGTGTGTTTGTTGTTGTATATGTCTATCTTTGCCCAAGCCATTACTTGTAGTATTGTAGTCTAGTCCTCCAACTTTATTTTTTTTGAAAGTTGCTTTGGCTACACAGGGTCTAATCATCATATGAACTTTGGAGTCAGTTTGTCAGATTATACAAATGTGCTTGTGATTGAGGGAACCTGATAAAATAACAATATTGAGTATTGCACGAACACACGATCATGTTTTCTTTAGTTGTTTCTCTGGTTGAAAACTCAACTAGAGTTTTCAGTTAATAGATATATCATTAGATTTATCTGTAAATATTTCATATCTTTGATGCTGTTACACAAACTATTGCTTTGCATTTCACTTTTTAATGATCTACTGTTAGTGTGTAGACATAATCTTGTGTTTTGCACATTTATCTTGTATCTGACAATCCTGTTATACTCATTTGTTAGTTTTAGGATTTTGTTTTGCTTTTTTGGCTTTGTTTATAAATAAATTCAACTTATATTTTCTACATAAATAATCAGGTCACCTGAAGATAAAGACATTTCAGATTTTTCTTTTAAAAAGTAGGTCCCTTTTACTTTCCTTTTTCTTGCACTGACTAAAACTTCCATTGCTGACCAGAAGTGAGGGTGGATGGACATCTTGTCTTTTTTTCTGATCTTAATGGGAAAGCATTTAGTCTTTTACTACTAAAAATGATGTGGGCCGGGAATTTAGCTCAGTGGTTCTGTCACCTGCCTTGCAAGTGCAAGGGCCCAAGTATGATCCCCAGTAACCACAAACAACAGTTATGGGGATAGTAACTCACGTCCACCAGCAATCAGTACCACATACCACAGTGCTGGGCATGGCAGCTCACACCTGTAATCCCAGCACTCGGGAGGCAGAGGCAAGAGGACTGCTGTGAGTTTGAGGCTCACCTGGGCTACATAGTGAGCTTGGGGCCAGCCTGAACTACAAAGCAAGACCTTGTCTCAAAAAAAAAAAAAAAAAGATGTTAGCTATAGATACACTTTATCAGATTAAGAAAACACTCCTCTTTTCTTTGTTGAGACTGTAACAGTGCTGAAATTTGTCAACTTTTCTTTCTACTGAGTTGACAGTTTTCTTTTTAGTTGGCAAATGCAGTGAACTAGCAGGCTGCAGGTTAGACACCTCAGTTTGCCATGTGGTCCTCTACCAAGTAGCTTACAACATGGCACTACACAATGAGCCAGGGGAAGAGCTCTCCAAGGCAGAAATATAATCTCTCTGTGACCTAATACCAGAAGTGACATCTTATCAATAAGCAAGTCAGCAAGTCTAGCCCATATACAAGGAGCTTTCACAAGAGCTGAGTATCACTGGAGAACATTTTACAGGCTGTCATTCTACAAGGCTTTACATCTTAGCCTTATAAAATATCTCATTATTTTTAATAATTATAGAATCTATGGTGAGGTCTCCTCTCCTTTTCCATAGTTAGGTAATTGTAGCTTCTTTGGTTAGAAGCTGGTCAATGTGATTGATTTTCATAAAGCTTTTAGTTTCATTGATTTTTTTTTTTACTCTGCTTTTGTTTGCTATTTTATCAGTTTCCATAGATCCTCATCATTTCCTTCCTTCTATTTAAAGGGTCATGTGCTCTTTTTCTGCTTTTCTGGATGGTGGAAAGAAAGGCCACTGATTTGTTTTTCTTTCCTTAGATGGAAGTTGGTGTTATAAATTTCCCCTGTAACCACTCGATTTTGTAGTCCAAAATATATTACACATTCCCTTTTGAGTTATTTGACCATGAATTAAAGTGTTGTATTTAATTTGTGACTATTTTAGGATTTTCCACAGGTCTATTATTGATTTTTTAATTGAATTCTATTGTGTTAAAGAGTATATGAGTTGTATGATTTGATTCCTTTTTTTTTTTTTAATTTCGGGCTCATCTTGAACTCACTATGTAACCTAGGATGACTTTGAAGAATCCTTTTAAATTTAATGAAAATTTTTCTGTGGCCCAGAATAAGATTTTTCTTGGTAAATGTTTCATGTGTACTCAAAAAGAATGTGTGGTCTGCTGTTGTTGGGAGAGGTAAAACTGGTTGGTCACATTGTTCAAATTTTCTATATCTTCACTGATTTTTTGGTGTAGACTATATTGTAAAATTTTTATCAAAAAATGCAGTAACTGCAAATGAACTTAAACACCATTGTACTATTTTTATTAAAATATTTTCTTGTTCTGGTATGTGCAAATATAATCATGTGTGTGAATGTGTACACACACAGACACACACAGACATGCACACACATACACATTTAGAGACCACAGAACTGAAACAAAGCATCTGATTGTGATGTCCCACATTTGAAGAAATTTTATTATTCAATAAAGCACTTTTGAAACTGGGTTATTTTAACTTTCCTGTTTGACTTCCTGGCCACTTTGTTGCAATGTATTTTTATTCACAGTGTCTCTTATTATGTTATTCTTTATGCCAAGTCATGTTCCCACTGCAAAGAAAACAGGCAAGAAAATCTTCAACAAAATGATGTATAGGTTTCTCCTTTAATGCTATTTACTGGTGTTTTTATTTTAAAGGAATATATAGATGATAAGCCTTCACTCTACAAAATTGTGTATAGAAATAATGGCTTAGAAGAAATTTATGCTGGGCCCATAACACTCAGAACATGTTTAAGTTTGTAACAATAATAATAATTATCCCAATTAAAATGTGTGTTAGTCCTCAGGAAATGTCTACTACCATTTGTATCTGGGATCATAGCCGATTTCTGTAACCTTAATCTCAAGATGTAGGTCGGCATTTATCTCTAAGAGATAACGTCATCAAAATTAAAAGCATGTTCTCAATCTTGCTTTCTTCAAAAACCAATTAAAGTTTCAAAACATAAGGCAAACGTCTCCTTTGCTTCTCGGTCCACTACACCTTCGTGATCAGGGACGACGTGAATGTGGAAGCCGTTAAATGGGCCATTACATGTGCTACAAGAAGACGCCACTATAGTCCTATTCTCTTGGCCCAAAGTTTCATCTTTTAGCTGTGAGAAAGCTTGCCCTTGAATGCTTTAAACTCCCGGCTTGCTTGAGGAAATACTACATAGGAAGCCAACATCCTTTCTAATTCGCCAGTGGAATATTCATTCGCATCACAGAGACGTGTCACAGCTGAAAAGTCCGCTCTGTACTTCTCTAACCTCAAAGTGCACGATGTTTTCTCCCTACGTATTTTCTTGCCAGTAGCCACCGCTGGGATTTAAATGCCCCATCCTAGGGTCACTGAATGTGTACATAATGAGCACCTACGGGTTCCAGAACCGGTTCTAAATGCTCGAGGCCCAGTGCTAAGCACAAGCCAGGCTCCAGTTCTCAAAGACTTTATGTTCTGGTTGAGCAAACTGACAAAAATGGGTAATTCAACACATTTAGTAATACAGTTACTCTTTACAAAGTGAAGACAACAGGGAAATATGATAAGAAATGGGACAGGGGGCTGCGTGGCTGTAGGGTACAGAAAAATCAGAGAAGACTTTCCGGAGGATATGATGCCAGAGCTGATGCTGACACGACCAAGAAAGAACTGGCTGTGGGAAATCTGGGGAGATGGACAGGCAGAGGGAACGGCAAGGGGACAGGAAACACAAAGCCCTTGAGATGAGGGTGAGCTGAGGCTGCTGAGGAATATAATAAGTGGTTAGGGCAGCCCAGGAAACACACCGAGGTCAAGGGCCACTGTATTGAGGTTGGTCCAGCCATACAAGTCCCTGCTGTTTGACAATTCCCTGTTCTCAACATCTAATGCGTCAAATGCCTGCTAGACAAATCTAGCTCACCAAGACTTAACAGAGTGCCAAAGTCACAAGGAGTAGAGCACAACACACTTGATCGCCAGGAGGCGGAGGGCTGGAGCCAGGCAGGACGTAGATGAATTCTGAGAGTAGAGTCCAGCTAGAAGTCAGCTGTGAGCGGGGAGATGGGGCGGGCGCGGGGGGGCGGGGCTTCCCAGGAGGCAGGTGAGGGAACAGGCCAGACAAAGGTACCATGTTGGGGTGGGAGAGACATGATGGGGCCCAAGCGAAGACTCGGGGAGCAGCAAACACAAGACCGTAAGCAAGGGGCCGGGGATTTAGCTCAGTGGTTCCGGCGCCTGTCTTACAAGTACAAGGGCCAGGGTTCAATCCCCGGTAACCACGTACAATACTGGGTATGGAGACTCAACCCAGCAGCAATCAGCATCACATACCACAGTGCCGGGCCTGGTGGCTCACGCCTGTAACCCCAGCACTTGGGAGGCAGAGGCAGGAGGATTGCTGTGATGTGAGTTGGAGGCTGAGCTCAGGGCCAGCCTGAACCACAAAGCAAGACCCTGTCTCAAAAAAAAAAAAAAAAACTTAAAAAAAAAAAAAAGACCGTAAGCAAGTCACCAGTTCTTCTTTGCTTGCCGTTGGAACTCAGATGAGGAGCTAGTGACTCCCCAGAACAGCCAGGCAGAAAAGTTTTAGTGGGAACTTTTAACTGACTCAAATTTATTCCACTGAGCTGGCCACAAGCTTTTATTGTTTTAGACATGCTTTCTACAGCCTCTGTTATTCATATAAACCCCCTGTCAGTCCAGTACAGAAGCACTGTACACTCCATTATGGAGAGACTCTGCTCCCTTCTCTGGACAAGCTTAAAGCCCTTAGCACAGCACATATGCCGCATCGCTCTCTTCTTTAGAGGGAACCAAATGGCAAGGCTGGCAGGGAACCATCTCACGCGGCTCAGTGCCACAGGCGGAGGTCAGCTTTGATGACAGCGGGACCAAAACGACGCTCACACCACGGGCTGCGGGAGAGGGGAAACCAGGCCTAGGGCTGCTTACCTGTTCTTCCTGCAGCGAATAGTGAAGGCAAGAAAGAAGACTATCAGAAGCAAGCCACAGCTGAGAAAAGTCCAAACAACACCCAAGAGCGCAGGAGATAAAGAAGAGATGGTTCCGCCGCTGTCCTGGGAAGTGGTCTGAAGCCAGAATAAAGAGAGGATGTTATGGGTCAGCACCAAAGCTGGAAAATACACACCTCACAGGGGCAACTCCTCCCCTCGCCTCCCCATCCCCCACCAGCACACACACGGGAGAGGTCCTAACGCCCACAGCTACTCACTTACAATGGTTGTCCTGCAGAGATCGTGAAGGGGTCTCCGATCCAGCTCCTGGCTGGGAAAACTGTCACAAAATTCAGAGCAGTTTATTTCAGGCTCCATGTCATCACATGCTTCTTTGGTGCACACTTATTCGCAGTTTTGGTTGCCCACTGGCAGGGATGTGGACCTTTGACTAAAACACAAGTGCGACCCAAACCTCTCCTTCCGAGGTCCCATTTTGGAGTGGGCTGCAGCTCAGAATCCAGGATAAACAACCAGTATGGGTGGAAGCGAAGGGCTACATTAGTGGGCTTCTTTATCAGATGGATTCGAACATCAGATGTCCATTTTACCCCGACCCTGTGGGCATCTTAGAAATCAGGAGGCGACACCAAGCGACAATTCCAGTTTACCACCAGAGGGCAGACACGGCTCCAAGTAGTCTCACACTGGGCCCTGAAGGAAGGAAAACAATTAGACAAGCTTAGCAAGCAATTCTCTCTCTCTCACACACACACAAACACACGTTTAAAAATACTTTGTTTCCATTTGTATAGTTATGTCCATGATGTGTCATACGTTAAAATTTAATGTTTGAAAAAAATATTTTAAACCGCTATAATAAAAATATTTTAAAAACAAAGATAAAGCACATCTATGAATTTCTTTCTTTCTTTCTTTTTTTTTTTTTAGGTTTTTTGAGACAGAGTCTCGCTTTCTAGTTCAGGCTGGCCCTGAGCTCAGCCTCAAACTCATCACAGCAATCCTCCTGCCTCTGCCTCCCGAGTGCTGGGATTACAGGCGTGAGCCACCACGCCCGGCACTGTGGTATGTGCTACTGGTTGCTGTTGGGCGTGAGTCTCCACGCCCAGTATTGTATGTGGTTTCCGGGGATCGAACCCTGGGTGCTTGCGCTTGTAAGACAGGCGCCGGAACCACTGAGCTAAATCTCTGGCCCCACATCTATGAATTTCTAAGTAAAAAATCCCTACTGAGATGCTTTTTATGGCCAAGTACTATAAAAACTGCTTGCGAATGGTAAGGTGCCTCTGTTTCCCCTTTCAGGTCCTTTCCATGAAGCTCCTGGTTGAAGCTCAGTTTGGTCTGGGCTGGCACTGGACTTGGTGTCCTGGCTGTGTCCACACACATCTGCTGGTCTTTAGCCCTGTCCCCTCAGCCTGCAGAAGAACACTGTCCAAACACGTAGGGCAGTCCACAGCTCTTACTTGCTTTCTTTTTTTAAACCCTTAGAGCTGAGAAGAGGGCTTAGGCTACTCAGGTAACAAAAGAGAAGAACTGGGACGCTGTAGAAATTTCTATTGATTGAGGATGGTGTTCTCTCGGTCAACTGAATATTATGGTTTAAAAAAGAAGTTCAATCTTGCAGATCAGAGTCACAAAGATTCAAATTAGTACCAGTAGAAAAGGTGGACATCTCCCTAGTTCTTTAAAGCAGTCACACCCTGACAGAAAAAACAGATTTGAAATTTTACCGAGGATACCAAGTCACAGCTGTTTTGTGTCAATAGCCCCTGAACATTGGGGCCACATTTAAGTCAGAACAATAGGGACAGTGGAGAGTGCCACTCGGCTCTGTGTGTCTAGGCATGAGCAATATGGCACCAGCTGCTGCCGATTCGTTGGCCTGTAATATGTTCCTGAATTATTTACCAGGTTCATTACAATGACCTCCCAAGAGAAATAAAATTCACTACCTCACATCAAGAGATTTAAATTCTTGTGCAGTCCTGTCAGATTACTGAATGCAAAATGAAAAATCAAGTATGAAAGTCTGGCTCTTTTGATTCTAATTTAGTTTGCTTGTAAGTACTGAAAGATATTCTTTTTCTTTTCTTTTTAAAGTTTGACATTCCCTACTGAGCTTTCTAGCATAGCAAACTACCACAAACCACAGAGAGAACTACACTAAATAATGGATGGAAAAAAGTTTTTCATATTGTTCTTTTAATTGTACTAGCACATTAGGTATACTTACATGTGAACATGATTTAGGTTCATGTGTATGCATCTATCATTTGTATGTGTATCTGTATGGACATAAATACACAAAGTCTTACTTTGTTCTTTTTTTGGTTTTGTTTTTTTTTTTTGAGACAGGGTCTTGCTTTGTAGTTCAGGCTGGCCCTGAGCTCAGCCTTGAACTCACAGCGATCCTCCTGCCTCTGCCTCCCAAGTGCTGGGATTACAGGCGTGAGCCACTACACCTGGCACTGTGGTACATGGTACTGATTGCTGCTGGGGTGAGTCTCCACACCCAGTATTGTATGTGGTTACCGGGGATCGAACCCAGGTCCTTGCAAGACAGGCGCTGGAACCACTGAGCTAAATTCCCGGCCCCTCACTTTGTTCTTATTATTACCATGTTGCATAACGTAAAAAAATATGGTTCCTCATTTTCACATAAGGAAGCTGAAAAGCACAGAAATGGACAACCTTGCTTCAAATGTGCAAAGCCAAGCCTTGAATGTAGGAGTCTGCACTCCAAGGTCTTCCCGGTATGCATAGACTCCACGTGAGGCAAAGACTGTGTGCACTGACCACTCTCAAGAAAGTGCCACTGTACTGCTGGGGTTTCCAGGACCAGTTCCCAAGGACACCCTTCTGTGGGATCCCTGAAATGTGGCACATGATGGAGCATCTATACAAAGGATTCTCAACTGAGGCAATTTTGCATCTCCAGGAGGACATCTGGCAAAATCCAGAGACATCTGTGGTTAGGGAGGCAAGTGCTACTGACATCCAGTAGGCAGAGAGCAGAGATCATATTAACCATCTGCCATTAATGGAACCGTACAGAAAACAAAGAATCCCCCAACCTCAGATGTCAATATAGTGCTAAGACTGGTAATCCCTGGTCAACACCGTGAGTCTCAAAAGCCCAAATCATCTGTGAGAGACTGTAAACACAATGGGGTTGTTTATCTGGATACAAACTGGGAGAGCAACCCTGATTTGGGATGAGTTTCTGAGCGCATCGAAATGTTCTCTTGGACAGACTAAACTCACTGGCCTAGCACTCTGAATAAATAGGAGGCTGTCTTCAACCCTAGGATACTTAGTGCAGGAATTTTATACCACATTCACTTCACATGAGGCAGGCATGCAACTCCAGAGCTGGCACTGAGGCTCAAACATGAGGCGCTAGTGAGACAATGAAGGATTCAATACTGAGGAGAGATAGTTAAACTGGGCAAGGCAGCACACACCTGTAATCTGTTCCTCAGGATCGCCATGAGTTCAAGGCTAGCCTGGGCTACATAGTGAGTTCAAGGCAAGCTTTAACTACATATGAGACCCTATATCAAAAAGGAAGGAGAAGGAAAGAGGGAAATACAGAAACAAAGAGACCGAGAGAAAGAGAGACAGACAGAGAGAGGAGAGGAGAGGAGAGAGAGTTGAATACTTTCACAAAGTGAAGGACTGGGGAAATGATGGGAAATAGTCAGAAAAGGAGTGTGTGGATCACGACCCCTCTGGGAGAAATCTCCCTCCAGGGGTGGACTGACTGTAGGACAGTAGCAAACCTAAGGCTGTGCATAGTACTTGGATTTGACTCTACAGATTATAAAATACAGTGGACCCATGATTTATGAATTCAATTCATTTACAAGAGCTGGTTGTAACTCAAGTTGCCTATACATCAAGACTATTTTCCCATAAGAAATAAGGAAAAAAAAGAAGTAAGGAAAATATCCCTAATGCGTTCCAAACCTCCCAAAGCACCCTGTAAGATTTTCATAATAAAAAGGTTTACACGTGTATAATTTTCCAGAAGCACCAATAATCTTCCTAGTGTATTCAGTACATTACAAAATGTGCCTAGTTTTCCAGAAGTAGTTTCATACTGTACTCACCACTCAAGCTGACATCTTCGGCTTGCAGAAGGGAAGAGGAAGTGGAAGGTGGTTATTGTTTGGAAGGAGAGTGCCCTTCCATAAGAACATCAGGGATCTGGCTCTCTGGTGTCTTTTCCTCTCCATGGGAGTCTGTAGCTCACTAGGACCTGCTTCTGGCTCACTAGGTCTCGTTTTCAGAACTGAAAACTGGCCTGAGGTTGTCTGTTCCGTCTTGACGCTGTTTGGTATTAGAACACGACATTGTCACTAAGCAAGTGAATGTAATGATTGGCTTTTCCTGTCTCAGTGGTCTTCTCCACTGATGTAGCTGTGTCCATTTTTTAAAGGATTTTCTTTACTTTAGAAGAAGAATTTTGCTGCACTGATTGTTGATACTCATTCCTCTTCAGATAGCTCCTCAGCTGCATTTCCCTGTTGCTCGGCTAGATTACTGACAGATCCTCTGTAGACAGTTCCTTTGAGTGTTTCTCCACAGTCCTTCAATATCCTCACTATTTACCTACAAGCTATGGACTCGGGGACAGTGACAGCGTCATAAGCCACAGGGCCAACTGAAGCTCAGGTTCCTCTACACAGCCTTCAGACTCTCCTGTATAATTTTAGACCACACTTTCTTCCAGGTGGATCTCAGTGTTCTGAGAGAGACACTGGCCCAGGATTTATCAGCCCCATGCAAGGAAAACCAGCATTTGGTTTGTAGCTCAAGATATGAAAAAAAAAAAAAAAGATTTGGTCATAAGTTAAAACTAAAATTCTGGTTGTAACCCAAATTGTTCATACATGAGGCTGGTCCTAATTGGAGGGTCCACTGTACAGGTGTTATGGTTTACTGTGTCAACATAAAAAATTTCCCACTAAGGTGAATCGGCAGATTCTGGATATGGCCAAAGGGATTTACTGAAGATTTTCTGGAATTTACTGGTATAAAAGACCGCAGCCAACAAGCTTGTTGCCTGAATGGCATAAAAGGGAGAACGAAGAAAGGCTCACTTGTGCTTCTTCTTCTTCTTTGGAGGAGGAGCGCCAGTCCTCATTTTCAGCTTTCACATCGTCTCTCGATTTCAGTGCAGGCTCTCTGACCTCCAGCAGACTCCTAAATTTTCTAATTCAGACCCATCAGCCTTCCATCAGAGACCTCTGCCCCTTGCTATGGACTCACATCGGTCACTACAGTGAGCTCTAGGCCTTTGACTAGACCCTTTGGATTTCCAGAGCACAGATAGCCTCACTCGCCATACCTGACTCTCTGGGCAGCTGTTGTAAGCTTATCCTCTAAGTTACATATTTGCATAGCTTGGATTAAATGCTTCTCTAGTAAGCACTGACTGATACAGATTCTGGTACCAGAGTAGTGTGAGAATTGTAAAGCTCAAGTTACTTTAATGGCTTTAGAGGTTCCTGGAGTGGGCCTCTAATTTGACAACACCAACAGATGTCTTTTCTCTTTCTGACACTGCAGAGAATACAATTAGTACATGGTTGTACTGTTTAAAGTAATATGCTATGTAGCTGCCTTTGACTACCTTAATTCACCACCTGAAAGATGTAAGGAATTTAGTGACTTCATATATCAAGCTTTTTGAATATTTTTGGCAGAGTAGGAAATGCAATGACATTGGCTGGTTGCTTTTATCATCTCTGGACAAACTATTGAGGGAAAACACTGGTCTCAAACATTCACAGAAAATCTAGTCTTCTAAGTCTGAGGATAAATTAATAAAGGAAAATAAAGAGCTCAAAGACTCAACACACATAAAAAATTTAAAAGGTTCTAAGTGTGTCCTGAAAGAGAATCTCTGCTCTTTCAGCAGCAGAGCAGAGATTGCAGATACCCAAATACAGACCTTCATACTTCGACTGGCTCAACGCTCCACTTCAAAGAGTACCTGAAGTAGAGACGACTGCACTGATCCAAAAAGAACAGGAGCCTGTAAAGTGGGATGGAGGAGCCTGCTGGGACTGAGGATGTTGAGATTCTTTTGCCAGAAGAAGAGTTTTCCCACCCGTAGTGGCAGTAACCTCTCCTAGTAAACAGAGGAAACTAATCGATCTTTGTGTTGACCAAGCAGGATCACGTGGGCTCCTCAGGACCCAACCTCAATACTCACTTTCGCCTCTGGGCCTATAAGCAGACTCAAATTGCAGAAGGCCCCCAAGGTTGAAGTACAGAGTGTGAGCCCCCCCTGAGAAAGTCACCTCTTCTTCCAAAGAACTTCCTGAGTCTTCTAATTTTTATTTATTTATTTATTTATTGAGACAGGGTCTTGCTTTGTAGTTCAGGCTGGCCCTGAACTCAGCCTCCAACTCACATCACAGCAGTCCTCCTGCCTCTGCCTCCCGAGTGCTGGGATTACAGGTGTGAGCCACCACATGCAGCACTGTGGTATGTGGCACTGGTTGTTGCTGAGTGTGAGTCTCCATGCCCAGTATTTTATGTGGTTACCAGGAGATCGAACTGGAGTCCTTGTGCTTGCAAGTCAGGCACTGGAACCACTGAGCTAAATCCCTGGCCCGAGTTTTCTAATTTTAAGCACAACCTGATGAGCAAGTGTATTTATATTTTATGGGTGTGGGATAATGGTGACCCAAGCAAACATGTTGATAAGGCTGAGTTTGTTGACATGAGCCAGTTAAACCAAGATTCTAAACTTAATGTTCCTGCTCCCAGAGTAAAAAAAAAAAGGTTTGAGTAGTTTATTTGGCTGGGAGGCAGACGTGTGGATAAAAAGATGGCCCTCTGAATGAGTTAGAGACGCCTGATACTCCGTGGTTTACTGTTGATGAGGGGATCTGGAAAACGAGGATGCCAGGGTGGATGTGTCACGTTAAACCTAGTTCTCCACACTGACAAGATACAGAAAACACACCCTTCACTAACATCTGAAAAACAGATTTTTGAGGGGAGCTCTGGCAGCCCCGAAGAGCCCTGTCACTGCTCTTCTCTGTAAGCCAGACTGGGGGGGGGGGGTCCGTGGTTAGTCAACTACAAAACTTAAGAACAATGGCTGTAACTGAATCTCAGAGCGGCAAGGGTCAGCGGCAGCACTGAAGCACCAAGGGAGGTGCACACACTACCTGTCGGACAGCAGGTGAACAGCGACCAGAAGAGCCTGACACGTGGACTGATGGCATTGGCCCATCAGCCATGGTGTTCCCAAGAGTGAAATTGGCAGGAAGCCTATAACAGTTCTACTACATATATATATATACTGTAACTGAAAAAATTTTCAGGACAAATCAACAGAAACCTGCTTCAGATCATAGTAACGGAATCACAGTCCCTCAGCCAGTTCCCAGCTCGCAGCCAGTTTACAGACCCAGAACCCTTGGAGTAAAGAACAGCCTAAGTCGCTTGGAAGAAGGACCTTGCAACACCTTGCAGGGACAGGACAAGGTTCATCAAAAAGCTGTGCATGCTTGAATCAATGTCCGCTATATGGTTCTGTGTCGCCAACAGCCAGGATTCACATGTCCAGGAATCAAGGGGTGGAACTGGGCATGGTACCACTTACCCTCATCCTAACTGATCCGCTGGGGAAAACTGCTTCCTCCTCCCGTGATCTCATGCTCTACTGGCTTAAAGTCTCAGTTCCAAACTGACGAAGGCTTGTACCAGGAAGCACAATAACGAAAGAACGAAACTGCAAGATGAGTTTGTGATCATTCTTGTCCCCGTGGTCGTTCTGGTCCACTTACAGCTCTGCATAAACAAACCAACAGGGGAGTCACAGTATCCGCGGGGGCGACTGACCCAGACTATCAAGGGGGAACTGGACTATTGCTCCACAACGCAGGAAAGGGGGGATGCACTTGGAGTGAAGGACATCCACCTCCCAGTGTTACCATTCCTCGATCTAAAGGTCAGAGGGAAACTAGCACAACCCAGTCCAGGCAGGACGACAGTCCAGAACCTTCAGGAATGAAGGTGTGAGTCACCCCATGAGGGGACGAGGCACGACCCACTGAGGGGCTATATTCAAGGGAATGTATAATAGGCTGTAGAAGGCAGTTCTAAATTCAGGTAGAACCCCGTGATCAGCTACAGAAATGAGGACAGTAATTGTAATAGCTCTCTTTAATACACTTCCAATGTAATATAGAGTTGATGGATTTACTATTGATTCTTATGTATTGTCCAATTTATAATGTTCAAGTAACAAAAGGTTAGGAGTGAGTATCACCCAAAGAAAACTTGTCTTCTGTTATGGGGAGGAAATTGTGTTTCTGTTTGTACACAGGATAGTTACAATATCTTAGGTGTAATTAATGGATCTGTTTTTGTATCTGGAGATTTCATGCTAAAATTCATATGGTTGTCAAGCTGACAAGTGGATTGTGACAGTTAACAGTATCCACTTAAATGTGTAACTAAATTTATCCAGCATCCTTCTGGCTGTGACTGAAGGGATATACTGAAGATCTGGTGAGATGAGTGTGAGTGACTTTAGCCAATAGGCTGGCCTGGAGCTCACTATTTAACCCAGGCAGGCCTCAAACTCATGTAGATCCTCCTGCCTCAGCCTCCTATGGGCTGAGATTACAGGTAGGTACCACCATGCCTGGCTCCTGAATGGTATAAAAGGACAACAAAAAAGGAAGGCTCGCTTCCATTTCTTTGAAGGATCTTTAATCCTCGTTTTCAAATTAGATTTTGTCTCCTGGCTTCTAGTACAGACTTTCAGCCTGTAACACAGAACTTTCAGCCTCCCGGGACAGCCCCTCAGCCTTTCTTCACAAACCCTGTGGCTTCGTGATATGGCCAGCGTGGGACACTCCAGTGAGCTCCAGGCCTTCCCTGGATCCTTTGGCGCTCCGGTGCACAGACAGCCCTTCTGCACCTTTCCATGCCCGATGGCCATTGTAAACCAACCTTGTAAATTTTTCTGTATTTATAGATCTTGCATTAAATCACTTGATCCAATATTCCAAGCGCAAAAAATGCCCAGAAAGATGTGTTAAACTATGGAAGCAGGTATTTTTTATTTTATATATATCGCATAAACATATATGTGGCTAAGGATAAACGTTTATGTGGCATAAACTGTGTGGCTATTAGAATAAAGCAAAGAAGTGTGTTCATGTCACTGGGAAACAAGATTTTAAAGTAAGAAGAAAGAGATACACATAAAATAAGTAAAATCCTTTTAAACTTTAACTGATAAATACATACTTGTTCTTTTCCTAAAATACAGTATTAACACTTTCTAAACTCTTCAGTGAGTCTCAGAAGCAACAACAACCTGGGCCGGAGATTTAGCTCAGTGGTTATGACATCTGTCTTGCAAGCACAAGGGCCTGGGTTCAATCCTCAGTAACCACATACAACAAGGCCAGGCATGGCGACTCATGCCCACCAGCAATCAGTACCACATTCTACGGTACTTGGCACGGTGACTCATGCCTGTAATCCCTTTCTTCCTTTCTGTCTGTCTGTCTGTCTTTCTCTCTTCCCCTCCCCCCCTCTCTTTTCCCATTCTTTTTTTATATTATTTTGAGACAACGTCTCACCATGCACCCCAGGCTGGCCTTGAACTCACAGCAGTCCTCCTGCTTCAGCCTCCTGAGTGCTGGGATTACAGGCATGTGCCACCACACTCAGCCTCTATATTCTCTGAGTGTGTGCTTTTCCTCCTAAATAAATCCCATCTGTGCTTCTAAAACATTAGAATTATATGTATCAATAGAATATAATTAAGGATATAGTTTACAGTTCTGATTTAGTGATTCCTTCTCAAGAACTCATAATACAAATGTTTTTCCTCTCCTAATCTTCTACGGATCTCAGAGAACATAAACTTTCAGGGTCCTTGGGTTTTGGATGAATTCTTGAACTCTGTCACCATTTCCTCATCCCTGAGTTTTAAAGCCTCTCCCCTCCTGCCTTTCCCCGCTCACAACTGAGGATTTGCCCCCAATCTGGAGAGAATTTTTTGCTTACTGCTCTGGAGGAGTGGTAGCAAACCTATGGCATGCATGCTGTAGCAGACTGTCGATATCAGTGAAACCTGTAAAAGTTTCACTACCACTTTTCTAGAAAAATATAGTCAAACTCTTAGTTTCACATTACTTGTAAACTGTTTTTTAGTGGGCTTTGATACTGTACAGAGGTTTTTTTTTTTGAGACAGGGTTTCACTTTGTGGTTCAGGCTGGCGCTGAGCTCAGCCTCAAACTCACATCACAGCAATCCTCCTGCCTCTGCCTCCCGAGTGCTGGGATTACAGGCGTGAGCCACCACGCCCGGCACCGTGGTATGTGGTACTGGTTGCTGCTGGGCGTGAGTCTCCATGCCCAGTATGGTATGTGGTTACCGGGGAATCGAACCTGGGCCCTTGCGCTTGCAAGACAGGCACCGGAACCACTGAGCTAACTCCCCGGCCCTGTACAGAGGTTTTTTGTCATTGTCTTTGTTTTGCTTGTTTTGGTTGAGACAGGGTCTCATCTTGTAGTTCAGGTTGGCCATGAACTATGTAGTTCAGGACAAGTTATGGGATTACAATGTGTGCTACCACGCCTGCTGCTTGCTATACAGTGTTTAAACTTCTCTAGCACTCGGGTGAATTCTGGTGAACAAGACTGTTTATTGGTTTGCATTTCCAGAGAGTCTTAGGAAAGTACTGTACAAAGTTGGTTTCAAGAAACAGCAGCATAACCAATTCTGGACATGCCACAGGACCACTGAACCAATTCACCCTTCAATCCCAGTACCTGGAGCCTGGCCTCGTGTTACACATGGCAAGATCATCTAATGCCAGGTGTGGTGGCTCAGGCCTGTAATCCCAGCACTCGGGAGACACAGGCAGGAGGACTGCTGTGAGATCATCTAATATATTAAGAAGCCCTGTAGTAGACAAAGCCTTGGCTGGATTCAAATTCAGCTTAGTGCCATGGCTTTCAAACTGTGGTACCTAAGGTCAGCCACTATGCCAATTCTTAGCTGTCTGCTCAATGAAATGTGGATGATAGTGCCTGTACTTTGTAGGTTTGATTATTAAATCATATGATATATAGGACACATGCAAATAGAACTAATGTATACTAAACCTTCCATAAAGGTTAGCTTCTTTCTTTTGCTGTTTTTTTAAGACAGGGTCTTGCTCACAGCTCAGGCTGGCCCTTAACTCACTATGTAACCCAAGCAAGACTTGAATGCACTACAATCCTCCTACCTCTGCCTCTCGAGTGCTGGGGTTACAGGTGTGTGCCGTTACACCCGGCTCAATGCTAGCTTCTTTCACTTCCAGAATTTAGTAGGGTCACTTCTACCAAGGACTTGGGGCACATCCGACCAAGGTTGCCCATTTTGTTTCTATACATTTCCTAAGAAAATCTCAGGTTCCGATCATTAATGTTTCTTCTCACATAAAGAGCAGTGATCTTCATGCTAAAAGGAAAATGAATTATAGATCCTCAGAGACAGAGATTATGTTCATTAATTCAGTAAACATTGATGGGTAACTGTTGATGACATGCTAAGAGCTAGGAAAGGAGCCAGAAGCAAGTCCACGTGGCCTCGCTCTGAAACCTGGCACAGTACCCCGTACATCACAGGTGACTGACGTATTTGTTAACATGACTCAAGATGTTCAGAGAATGTTCCATGGTACAGAATCTCAGAAATGACCTTAAAACCAACTACATCATCCCATAACTGAGAAGTGGGACACTGGATTCATGAAGGTAAAGGGGTTGAAACATTCTCTGACAGGAACATCTCCTGTGTACAGAGACCTGCAGTGATGAGTTCTGCCATTCAGTACAAGCTAGCACAACCACACCAAGCAGGGCGTGAGTCACCACTGACTGCCTCATAATCAGATCCTGCAGACCTGTTAATATTCCACATCCTTCTAGGAGCCGAGCTCTGGGAACAGGAAAAAACATTCACTAACTTTTCAGAGTTGCACTGTTACCTAAAAGCACTTAGGTACTATTATGTAAATTATATGTGCATGATTTCCATAAAACCCAGTCACAAATGTCAATTAGTGCTCATTAACATGCAATAAAATTCTCATTTGAAAAGTATTAAGAGCCAAGAATGAATTCCACTTGGCTGCCCTCTTTTAATGAGAACTGCTGTGAAGAACCCTGTGCTGGTCTTACCAGCCAAAGTCAGGTGTCATCGGAAATCGAGCGCCGGCCAATAGGAGGGCCAGACAGAGTGATCGCATGAAGCATGAAACATGAGGGTTTCAGAGGCTAGTTCTGAACTGCTTGCGTTTCATGTCCCGCAACTGAGGACCAGTCCTACTGGGTGCTCAGAACATAGGCTCAGGGAATTCATTAAGCTACTTTAATGAATGAAGCAAGAATGTTAGCACAGTGCACTCTGTCAACCAATGTGACCGTGTCACGGAACCAGAGAGGGTAAATAAGACCCCATTCCCGAGGGTCAGACTGTTCAACAGACTGAATGTTCTACCCCACAGCGGGAGGCTGAGAGCTTGGAAGTACTGCGAAAGTACATCCCTGCAAAGGCTCTTTGCAGAACTTTCATGCGAGAACTCACATGCTGTGCCTCTGAATTCCAGTGTCAGCCCAGCACTGGATCTCTCTAAACTGTTGTCATTGTTGCTGTGCAACCCAAGACACTGGTAGGAGAGGGATTTGGGTTCTCTGAGAAATGGAAAAGGCAAACCATCCACACAATACTAGTCATTGTGTAGTCACTTCCTTAAACTGTCTTGAATCTGGGCTGTAAGCAGGGTGGACTCTGAGGTGGACTCAGTGCTTATAAACTTCAGCGCACATCAGAATCCCCTGGTGAGCCACTTCAAAACAATGGATCACTGGTCCTCCTCAAAGGCTCTGATTCAGCCAGTAGGTCTGGACTGGGGCCCGAGAATTTGCATTTCTAACAAGTCTCTGGTGCTGCTGCTGCTCTGGGAATCAAACCCCAAGGACCCCAGTCAGGCGTGAGGAATGCAGAGCTCTCGTCAGGCTGAGCCATACACACCCGTGGAACTTAGCATCTCATTCACCACTCTCAGCTACAGTGAGAGGGCTCATGGATTCTCTAAAAATTAATTTCAAGGAAGTACTTTTGGGAAATCAGTATACAGAACAGCACTAAATTTTTTATTCTTTAAGCTATGGCTTACATATTTTTTGGCTATCAGATATTGACAAAAACTGGTACTGGAAAAATGAGATTTGAGACTTTTATTTTCATAAGCTTTTAATGCTATAAGTACTACCTAAGTACTTTCTTACTTACTTTCTTACTTACTTACTTACTTACTTACTTTCTTACTGGTCTGAGATGCAGTACTACTTTCTACCTAAGTATTACTTTGTTTTTTTGAAACAGGGACAGGGTCTCGTTTTGTAGTTCAGGCTGGCCCTGAGCTCATTATGTAGCCCTGAGCTCAGCCTTGAACTCACAACAATCCTCCTGTCTCTGTCCCCCAAGTGCTGGGATTACAGACACGAGTTACCACGACCAGCACTGTGGCATGTGGTCCTGATTGCTGGTGGATGTGAGTGTCCACACCTGGCATTGTTGTATGTAGTTACTGGAGACTGAACCCCGGGCCCTTGTACTTGCAAGGCAGGTGCTGGAACCACTGATCTAAATCCCCAGCCTCATAAGTACTACTTTTAATATTATCATTTTATTTTCATTGAACCCAAAATAGTTTCTTTTTATTTCTTGACTCATGAGTTATTCTAAAGTATGTTTATTAGTCACCAAGATTTTGAGGATTACTGACTTCATAATGTTACTGTGGCCAAAGATCTATTTTAGAGTATTGAATTCCTTTCAATTCACTGAATTTTGTTTTAGATCCAGGACTATGGTCTATCTTGATAAATTCCACATGTACACAAAAGGAATGTCTATTTTCCTGTTGTTGGGTGGACAGCTCTGCAAAGATGAATGAAGTCAAGCTGCTTCACCATGCTGTTAGCTTACAAACAGCTCTAACAATTTCTTCTTTGTGGATGTTGACATTTTCTTATTAGATATATATTTAGTACTGTTATATCTAAATAATGCTCTTTTATCTTAATATCCTTGGTATAGTTTGCCCTGCAATAATACTTTTAAATATCTCTAAATATTCTTGAGCTTTGTCTGAGATGCAGTTAAACTGGGAAAATTTGCTCCCTTCCAATTGTTCTTTAAAAAAAAAAAAACTGTCAGGCAGGATCAGAGCAGGGCTCAACCTAGGGCTAAATATTCCCCACCTCTAGAAAATAGTCTGTCAGAGTATGTTACTCATGCTCCATCAATTACAAGCTTTCCAGTCTGACTGGTGGACACAGGCGCTATTCCCGGCTATGTGTGAGTAATGGGTACTCTTCACGCAAATCCTTTCACGTGGTTCTCTCTCCATATCATTAGTCTCCTCACATGCTTGTGCTTATCAGTGGTCAGCTTTAAAGCCGAGGCATAGCCTGTGAGAATCTCTAGTTTTCTCTGTGGCACTTTCCCCTCCCCCGTTCCGTCCTGTGAACTCTACCTGCCGTGGTCCCCACAGCCTGGAAGCTCTACTTCCTGAACTCAGATCCTGAGTTCTCCCTTTCTGTCCGCCACATTCTGGAAACTGTCTCTTGGTGAGACTGGTTTTGTCTGGTTTCAATGAAGACCATAAACAATGTATGAAAAAATATATCAATTTTCATTCTCTATATCACTTTCCATTCTCAAAAAAAAATACGGAGGAGGCTTCTGTCAATGTGGTGAAATAAAGCAGATTACTTTAATCCAATCAGTGACTGAGAGAATGAGAATTACATTTCAGCTCTGTATAAAGTACTGACGGCGAACCTTTCAGAGCCATCAGTGATACAAACAGCCCACGGCAACACACAGGCCATCGGTGTGCCGCCATGGGAGGAAGGCCAGGTTGGTTTCTGATTCCCTGGAACCGCTGAGGTGTAATCCTTCAGGAATCCCATCTATACCTTTGAGCGTGTTTTGAGTTCTCCCATCTTAATAAACCCTGTGCTCCAATGTTTAGGTCCCAGCAGGGTAACATTTCAAGTAGCTTTGATCAACCTCTCAGATTTTAAGCATGTTCTCTGGACTTCTTACTTCTGGGTCTGAGCTACTGTTAAATCAGTAACGATTTGGAAGGAAAATTGTTGGATTACTGGGCTGACTTCCCTTTGGCTCTTTTTTCCCATGGTTATGGTCTCTCGTGTCCTAGACCATTTGTCAGCCATGAAATCCACTCTTTTCTCTCCCCACTCCTATGGCACTGTAGAGCATTCTGCTCCGCTTCTGTGACTCTTAGCAGAAGCTTCTTGTCTGAGTTGTTAGTTTCTTCTCGGATGTTACTTATCAAATGGTAAATGCCTCCAAGAATGATTTAGACTGTGAGAAACCCATCCTAGCTGCCCAAGCAGGTCTTCAGTGTCTTCAAATAAATTCATTTAAATCTGTTTTTCTAGATGTCTTTCACAGGAAGGATAGTTTACCAGCAGACAGTCCATGACTGCCAGTAGCTTAATGTCCTCAAATATCTTTCACCTTAAATTTTTTATTGAAAAGACCAAACTGTTTAAATATTTACTGTACAAACACAATTGACCCTGCAGATAGTGTAAGATGTAACTATCCCATTAACTAAGATACATTACAGAAACCTTAAGATATAAAAGACAAACCTATCACAGAGACTAGTTTTACTGTCATTAATGGCTTGGTACATATTTTTACGTTAAGTATGTATTAACACAAAGCATGAAACTTAATCTGTAGGGATATATATATATAAACTATTACATTTTTCTCCTTGGAAATTAGTTGCAATGCCTTGTATTCAGTGTTTCTCTTCTCTACTTTTCGATCTTGGATATACAAACATGTTCCAAAGCTACTAAGCATATAAAAGCCAATAGTAAAGTATTTGCCAACGGGACTTGCTAATACATTTCCACTGCCTAGCTAAACTTTGCATTCTAAACACAAGCTCTCTTTGGGATTTCTGATATGGATTAGAGATTACAAGTATTCATAAAATATCCTTCAACTCAAAAGCTCTTTGGTCATATCAGTCTTCCCCTAGGATTTAAACATCTCATCCACTTCTTGCCATTTTGCCAGTTAACATTTATATTTCATTTATTTGTACTCACCGGCTTGCTTGAACACTTCTCAGATGTCTTATCCAGCTCTGGTCGTGTGGGGAATCCCACTCCTCTCTAGACTGATGGACTAAAAGTTTATAATCCAACAAAAGCAAAACTAAAATGAAAACCAAGTACTCCAGGGAAGCTAGCTGCTACTAGTGAGTTTGTTGAAATCATTTGTTTAAAACTGTTCACATCTGTTGCTTGGCACTGACCCTGAAGCTGCAAGACCCCTACCTTAACTAATTACCCTCCTGTCAAATAATCAGTTACAGTTGATTGACGATATACTCATAAAGCTCCCCAAATCCCCAGTCCTCAAGATGGAGGGGACAATTCAGAGGGGAAACGAAGGACTTTTCTCACTCCAACTGTTAAAGGAAGGGCGTGACAAAAAACACACCAGACAGGGCTTTGAGAAGGCGCTGTAATTGAGCCTGTTCTCTCTGAAGGCAAGCCCCTCCCCACACCCCACCCTCAGCGGCTCCTGCCCCAGATCAAGATCATGTATAATTCCACAGAACGGAATAAATGAGCAAAGGGAACTGCAAACAATCTGGCCAAGTCAAGCAGGAGAGATACAATGCAAGCGAGATACTGTAGGCTCCATGCCCCACTGAGCCGAAATAATCCACACTTGGCACAGAGGAGTCCCTGCCGCTGGCCCTCTGGCCCAAAGGGTCTGGGAGAGAGAAGAGAAAGACAAAACGATGGAGGGAGGCGAAGCCCTCAGAGGCCCTCAGTGAGAATTAAAAGTGTGCGTGTTCCCTTTGGCCTAGAAATGTCGTAATGGCAATTTCTCCCATGGAAATAAAAACCAAAAGCGGGGCCGAGGATTTAGCTCAGTGGTTCTGGCGACTGCCTTGCAAGCATAAGGGCTCAGGTTCAATCCCCAGTAACCACATACAATACTGGGCGTGGAGACTCACACCCACCAGCAATCAGCACCACATACCACAGTGCCGGGTGTGGTAGCTCACACCTGTAATCCCAGCACTCGGGAGGCAGAGGCAGGAGGATGGCGGAGTTCAAGGCTGAGCTCAGAACCAACCTGAAGCAACAAAGTGAGACCCTGTCTTAAAAAAAAAAAAAAAGTCAGGTCAAGTACATGTATTAATCTAGAATAATGTATATGATATAATGAAACAACAGTAATGAGTAATTGTTCATTTACACAAAATAGAAAGTTATCTTTGTTTAAATATAGAAGAGACTGAGTGGTTCACATCAAACTATGTGTGTGGGGGGCAGGTACCGGAGACTGAGGAGCTTGTGCGAGCTAAGCAAGTACATTTGTTGCTTGGGCTGGTCTTGAACTTGTGATCCTGCTGCTTCAGCCTTCTGAGCAGGTAGGACTATAGGTGTGTATCACCAAAGCCCTCCACACTGAACATTTCAGAGTGGTTTTCTCAGGTCAAGTACATGTATTAATCTAGAATAATGTACATGATATAATGAAAAGGGAAAGTGGAAGTTTAATAACATTTTCTATGTACTATTTTCTTCTTTTTGTTTGTTTTTTGATACAGGGCCTTGCTACATATTTTAGGATGGTCTTGAACTTGAGGGGGTGATCCTCCTGTCTCAGCTTCTCAAGTGCTGGGATTATAGATGTGCACCACCGTGCCTGGTTTGTATACTACTTTCTTACTACACTTGTTACAATAGGTAATGCTTTTATAATTTAAAAATTTAATCAAGCTTAAAAAGTCTAAAATATTTGAAATTTTTCTATAATTTTGAGTAAGAATTTTCATTAGTAGTATATATTTGTAATACATAATAATTACACTCATTTGGGGGAACCGAGACATATATCACATCTTGATCTTAAAAGTTATTGAGACTTTATAAAATGATGGGATATCTGGCCCCATAATTCAGCAGGTCGGTGGTTTTGTGGTATTGCTTTTAATTGACCCCAGTAGACAAACGCAGAGAGCAACTCTTGTTCGTGGCGTGGGTTTATCGAGTGGCCTCAACAAAAGTCAGTTAATGCACAGTGCGCCCTGGGAAAGGCTGATGGTTGTGAAATGAAATCCATGTCCTTGTCTCCAATGCCTCAGCCACGGAGGCTCCCGAGGCCCCGCCTACGCAGTGAGCAGTCAGCAAAGGTATAGACGTGAACAGCACAGATTTTTCCCGAGGAAATCTCATTACTCTGGCTATTGACTGCCTTTGTTGCTCTCTTCCACACTTCTGAGACAAGGCTCAAAGCTGGCTCAGCCTCGCAGAATCCGTGGGAGAGATGCAGCCGCCCGGGTCTAAAGGAGTCCATGCTGACATGTTGTGGGATACGCTGAGCACCCCTGTGTGCACCTGGGGGGCTCCCAGTCGGCAGGACGGCCCCAGCTGGGGCGTGGACTCGGGACTGTCACACTCTGCTCCGTTCTCACGATTCTGTCCACACTAATGGACACTTTCAGACCTCTGTGGGGCCAAGAGCCACAGACATGTAGCCTTAGATCATAAGGAAAAGATAGGCAGAAGAGATTTAAAGACTGAGTTCACTCCTCTCTGCATAGCTAAATCCTACTCCCCCCTACCTCTACCTCTACCTCTTCTCGTACTAGGTTTTTCCTTTATATTTTCCTAGTTAATGTAGAAGCCTGTGTTCCTATATCAAGCATGGAAATGCAGGTAAGCTGAAAAAAGAAAAACACTCATTTATAAACCTCCAACTGGTATTTTGGAATAGCTTACCTTTGAAGTGGCATGCATTTGCATGTATCTGTCAGCAAAGACTGTTATTTCACATGCGCAACTAAGATCGTGCACAAAGAAGAAAGCGGGGAAGTAGGAGAGGGTCCTGGACAGAGCGCTGGCTGTGAAGCCGGCATGGCTGTGACATGGTGGTGTGCTTCTGTGTTGAATCTATTAATATTCCACGCATGGACTATAATGGCAACTTCATGTAATCTTCCTTCTTTCTGCCCTGTTTGGAAGTCAGCAGTACATGCATAGAAATATCCCTCATAGTTCTCATTGTGCCTTCTCTCATCTCAGTTTCTCCCTTGTAGATATCTGGCACCTTCACCCCAGGAGGGCACTCTTCTCTTCCCTTTCCTGTCTCCTGCCATGAGCTTTCCCTCCGCCTCTTTGTCTTCTGTGGGTTTCTTTTCTTGGAAGCATCCACAGCAGGCAGCTGCCATTGGCTCAGGCAAAAATCATCTATTCATTGAAATTACCATTCACAAAAGACATCCAATTAGGCCTGCACCCTGTTCTCTTGTTCAGTCAACGTGGCCTTAACCTGAGAGATTTCACTTCACAAAGAAAATTAGGAAGCATTTCAGGTAAGCCAAGAACGCCTTCATCGGTCTGGGGTTTTGCCAGACCAACACTTTCAGGACCTTGGCACACCACTGGGCCCGTGGCGTCTCCCTGGCCAGTGCATTCACTATGCCTTTGATCTCCACATATTCCCAGTTACTCCTGGAAGTCCGGGATGGAGAGCTGGCAGTGCCCACTGATATCCCGGCAGAAGGAGACCGAAAGGGACGCCTGTTGCACACTTTGCTGGTGTTGTAAAGGTCAGGCTGAAACAGTCTTCCAAGAGATCAACTCCAACCAGCCAGGATCTGAGGGAATGACAGAATTTCCTACAAGGCCTTCCCAGGCTCCTTCATGTTGCCCCTCCACTTACTCTACTCTCCCTACTACAACTCCAGTTTTCCCACAGGTCTGCGTGCAGTCGGCCTTTGTACGTGCAGGTTTTGCGCCTGCGGAGTCAACCAACTGCGGACTGTAAATACTGGGGAGAGAACAGTATCTGTGCTGAACACATGCAGATTCTTTCCTCCTTTTTATTCCCTAAATAATAAGAGTACAACAGCTGTTTACATAGCATTTGAATCATATTAGGCATTGTGTGTAATCAAGAGATGATCTGGCACTTATAGGGGAAGGTGTGTCAGTCACATGCGGACACTACACCATTTCTATGCAGGACTTGAGCACTGTAGGCCCTGGTGTCCCCCGCGGCTCCCTGATCCTCTTGCATACGGAAGGACAGTTGCACATACAAAGCTCCTGCCCAGCTCTGAAGACACACTTCCCAACACTACCGCTGCCAAATCAGGTGCAGGTCACTGCAGCTTCAACCTCCCTCCTATTTTAATGCTGGGTTAAGAAATAAATATGTTGGTTTAGTCAAAGGAGAGGACCACCTGGAATAAGAGCCCGCAGGCACTGCGGGGCAGACGTACAGGAAGGCACCAGCAGCCCCTCCGTAGCCTATCAAAATGCACCTTAGCCCGACCGCCAGGCTCCGCCCTAGTTCCGCCCAGGGGCCCGTGTGAGGCCCAGGTTCTGTAGGAATGGTCTTCCGGCTTCACCGCTCAGTGTTGTTGCTCAGCAGCCCAAATGCACGGGCCCAGGTTCGGGTTTGGGTGTAGAGAGCTCAGTTCCCCCACCGAGGCAAAGGGGTCAAGAAAGAGACACCGTAGAGGATGCAGTCGGAAACCTATGAGTTGCACTTCACCTACCGGCTTCTGAGTGTGTGCTCCTCAGGGGGCAGGAAGGGCACGAGTAGCACTGGTTTCCCGTCAGTCCTCGGGCTACATGAAATGACTCTTAACTCTGATTTACCTCCCTTGTAAAATTGCACAGAATACTCTGCACTGGAAACAAGAACATTCTAGAAGTGCCTCAGACACAAATGTATCTCAAGGCCTCCCTAGGCACCTCTTAAGAATGGCTCAAAATCGGGGCCAGGGAGTTAGCTCAGTGGTTCCAGCACCTGTCTTGCAGGCGCAAGGGCCTGGGTTCGATTCCCCGGTAACCACATAACAATACTGGGTGTGGAGACCCACACCCAGCAGCAACCAGTACCACATACCACAGTGCCGGGCGTGGTGGCTCACGCCTGTAATCCCAGCACTCGGGAGGCAGAGGCAGGAGGATTGTGATGTG
>PVIR01015061.1:0-11322 GCA_004026965.1 Petromus typicus | reverse complement strand
GAATGGCTCAAAATCTAATCTGATCTCCTATATGTGCCTGGCTCGTTACAGCAGACTGCGGTCCACGGTCCTGTGCCCTCCATAAGCTGGCCTCTGGCTCTCTGGTTGTACCTCTTACTGCAATTCTGCCCTGACCTTTACCTGGTCCCTTCTCACCTTACACCAACCACACTGCCCTCTGGCCCTAAATCAGACATCTGCTCAGTTACACTGTCACTCAGGAAGTACCTTCTGTTCCACCGCTGCCCGTCAGAGACACTGCTCACAAGCTGCTTCTTTCGCGAAGGAAAAGAATGATTTTTAATAGAGTAGCTATTTAATAGAGTGGCACCCTGGCCACCTCCATCCCTGCCTGAGTGAGTCTCACAGCAAAAGAGAAAACCGATGATATCGTCATCTCTGTTGTCTCCTATAGGCCCTGGTTATGTCAGCAAGGAAGGAACTCATTTTGCAAGGCTAATTCCTCTTTCCTCCCTGTAGGAATGAAAGCATCCGTCTTAATCCTATTTCATTCTGTCCAGTTTTTTCACTGTTGCCTCTAGATTCACATTTCTAAAGGTAGCACATTAACAAGCCCTTCTTGTCTCAAGCCAAATTCAACAGCGCGCTCTTCGTTTAGGTTTCTCATGCGTATTTTTCTGTGTGTTTTCTGCCCATCCCTAGGAAGCAGAGCGCCATGGGAGGTGGGGTCTGGTAACATGGATCATCTGTTTCTGAGTATCTCAGGATTATGGCAAGTGTTGCAGAAAAATGCCTTAAGAAAGCTAGATGGAAGCCAACGCCCCATGGAAACACATAAATATTTTATCAGGCTGTGAACAAGACTCTTGCTCATAAATGTTTAAATACCTTGGTAACATGATGTTCGGGGGCTGATTAGAGTACTGGGATGGGGACGCGGAGAGAGGAGGAGAATACAAGAGCAGTGTGCTTGTGTGCTTGTGTGAGTGCATGTGTGTGTGTGTGTGTGTGTGTGTGTGTGTGTGTGTGCGCGCGCGAAAGAGAGACAGACAAACAGATAGATAGACAGACTCCCTATGCAGGCATGGGCCACACATCCAGCCTAGTTGCTCTTCTGAAAAATGAGAAACGCTTGGTGTAGTGGATAGACATTTAGGTGATGGCTCCCTCAGTTTGCAGTCACTCATTAGTAAAGTCAGCTCCCACGCAAGCTCTCCAGGGCAGACAATGCCTGGGCTGCACACAGCCTGGCGCATCAGTCATTGTCTCTGTGACCTTGCCACACTTCTCTCAGCACTGGTGGCACAAGGCTTTCAGATTAACTGCCCAGAAATAAGGCAGCTTTTATAAAGACGTTTGTGGTCGTTTTATTCACAATGGCACCAAACTCTAAGCAATCTGTATCCATCAAGTAAAGCACAAAACTAAACATACAGTAGACATTTATACAACAAATACTACCTTGAAATAGAAATACGCTACTGATACACTCGGCAAGAATCTCACAGCAATTACGTAAAGCAAAAAGGAGCACACACAAGACTGCATTCTGTAGAATTGCACTGGATTAAGTTCAGGAATCAGCAAAATCCAAGACAACAGAAATCAGAACAAAGGTTGTTTCCATGTGGTTGAGGTGGCTAAAAAGTGGCATAAGATGTATTTCTGGGATCAAAATGTTTCTATCTTATTTCTGATTTTTGGCTTTGTCAAAACTGGCCCAGCTTCTAGTTTTGGACACAATTCAGCACAGACACATTTTTAAGGACAACAGAGGGCGCTGAGCTCCAAGATCATCGCCTTACCTATAAAATATTGATTACCTGAATTACCTAAAGGAACTTCTAGTGTTTTTATCAAGGGTTTCACAATCCTTAAGGGAGACAATTCCTTCTCTGAATCGCTTAAATATCTAATTATTTTAACAACATTAATAATTTATGATCCACCAAACAGGCACATAATCATAAATAAAGCAAAAAAAACCCCAACTTTTGTCCTTATGGAGTTTACATTTGCAGAGGGCTATGCCTGATTAACAAAGAATTAGATATATAACATCGTCGGACCAGAGTAGTAGACGCTGTTTTAGATCAGGTGGTCAGGGAGGGTCTCAAAGAGGTGAGGAAAGACATTGGTCCTGCGTTTGAGTGAAGAGCAAGGACAAGAAAGTGTGGGAGAGAATGAAACCAAAGGGATCTGAGCACAGACGGCTTCATCTCTGAAGTGTGTCACACAGGCAAGTGATACACTCCAACCCAAGCATTAGGAACAAGAGGAGGCAATCATGAGATCTGCCCTGGATTCTTATGGAACACTCAGGAGAATTAGATCTCCCTGATAGTTTTCTCAAAATGGTCACATCTTTGATATATATATTTCTTGGGTTTGTTTGGTTTTTTTTTTTTGAGACAGTGTCTCGCTTTGTGGTTCAGGCTGGCCCTGAGCTCAGCCTGAAACTCACATCACAGCAATCCTCCTGCCTCTGCCTCCCGAGTGCTGGGATGACAGGTGTGAGCCACCACGCCCGGCACTGTGGTATGTGGTACTGGTTGCTGCTGGGGTGAGTCTCCACGCCCAGTATTATTATGTGGTTACCGGGGATCAAACCGGGTCCTTGCACTTGCAAGACAGGCGCTGGAACCACTGAGCTATATCCCCGGCCTGATATACCTATTTCTTAATCATCTTCTGATTCAAATTCTGTTCAAGAATAAATCTACTACATCTAGATTCTAAACTCTGAATTCTACTGACAAGTTTTAAACTAATGATACATTTATAAAAAGAGAATGTATAACTTGTTGGTATATATCGAAATTTTTCATAATAAAAAAAGGAGACAGGAATTCACATCCTTTATCAGGTAAATTCATCAGTAACTAAATATGAATATCAAGTTCTCAACCCTTTGTGTGAAAATAAAGGCTCTGATTTTTTCTGAACATAGAATATTTCTTTTAACTCTCAAATCCAGCTCTCTACCAAAGACGTTTCTTTTTTTTTTTTTTTTTTTTTTTTTTGAGACAGGGTCTCGCTTTGTAGTTCAGGCTGGCCCTGAGCTCAGCCCAAAACTCACACCACAGCAATCCTCCCGCCTCTGCCTCCCGAGTGCTGGGATTACAGGCGTGAGCCACCACGCCCGGCACTGGTACTGGTTGTGGTACTGGTTGCTGCTGGGCGTGAGTCTCCACACCCAGTATGGTATGTGGTTACCAGGGATCGAACCGGGTCCTTGTGCTTGCAAGACAGGCGCCGGAACCACTGAGCTATATCCCCGGCCCCCAAAGACGTTTCTTAAAAAAACAAAAACAAAAATCAAACATTTCTGTTGCCTATTAGGGCCTTGTCCTTTCTTTTCTCCCTCCCAAGCCTCCAGAGACTTTCTGAAAACCTGTAATACGGAGGGAATAAAATATGAATTTGAGCAGGAGGGTAGCACTTCACTGAACAGGCTGCTCCAGCTCCCCCACCACCGCCCACCCGTCTAGAAACGCCCTCAGGGTCAAACAAAGGGCAGCATTAGAACTCTAGACATGAAAGTGTTAGACGATCCTCCTTTCCAAGAATCTCTTCTTAATCACTTTCCCCTCTACCGCAGGGCCCTCAGGCTGGAAGCCGCTCCCCCACGGTCCTCTAGGTCCCTCCCAGGTCCCATTTCTGCCACCAATAGCCTGGAGCTTCTCCATCCCCTGCCTCGAACTCTCCTTTCTCCGATCAGGACAACTCTGGGCTTTACTGGGAAACAAGGAGTAGCTAAAAGCTGGAGGTAAGAGAAGGGGCAACAAAGCGAGCACTCCAGGGACAGTGATGGCCGCTGGCGAAGTGGAGACCAGAGTGCCTGCCTCTCCCAGAGGTTCCCAACGCGCAAAGCCTGCCCAGCGTTGTGCTTATCACAGACTCATCTGCCTTAATCGGGGCACCAGACCTCGCCCCGCCATTTATCTGGGGGTCCCTTTGCTCCACCTGAGGCAAATAAATGACCTGTCTTTGAAGCCTGGCTGCTGTCCAAACTGCTAAGAGACCCCAGTACTGAAATGAGCCAGTGATGGAGAAAACTTAATTTTTCCTTGCATCAACATATTTTCCTAGTTTTAAACCCCCACCTTAAATTTTTCACAAAAGATGCAAGGATTTAATGTCGTCCTTTATATCCTGGTTTAAAGAACGCTAGCAAGAAAGATATCTCATTATAGGCTAGGACATAATTTACCTATTTCTGCTGCACGCGTGCACCCAGAAAACCAAAAAGGGGGGGAAAGCAGCCACACCATGACTTCTCTCCCAGCTCTCCATCCTGAAATGTTAACAAAACTCTCCGTTAAAGCGAAGACTTGAGCTCCTGCGTCTGCAGCAGCACGTGCTCACCTCGAGTTTTATCAAGAAGCGTCTGGTTTCCGCCAGAGCTAATGAGGTAACGGCTGCTGGCCAGGGTCCGAGACCCCAGCGCGGTGGACTCGCTCCTTGCCTGGGCGCCAGGTCCCCGCGCCCCGCGTGCCCGCACCCCGGGCCCCGCTCCCCCTGGGCAGACCTGGGGACGCGGGCCGTGGGAGGCTCCAGCGAGGGGGACCTGTTCGGGGCTGGCATTTCCAGCGTCTGCCGCTGAGCCAGGCAAGCAGACCGGCCGGGCCGTCTGGGCACCGCGCGTCAGGACCGTCCCCTTCTGAAATTCCCACGCCAACCCCAAGAGCGCCGCAACCCCGCGTCTCTCAGAGTCTCCTACCCGCCTCCGCGCACGTCGCTCCGCCCGTCCGCGTGCGGCTGTGCGCGCGGGTCCGAGCTCCCGCGGCGCCCGGACCCCGGCCCCACCTCGCCGGCTCCCCCGGGCCGAGACGCGCCAGGCCGCTCCTGCCGCTCGCTCGCGGGCGCGCGGGCCAGACCGGGCCGGGGCGGGGCCGAGCCGGGGCCCGCGCCCATCGCCGCCGGGACCTGGGCGCCCGCTCGGGGCGCGTGCCCTGCGGGGCCGCCTCCGGCCGTGCGCCCCTCCCCGGCCGCGCGCCGCCCCGCGCTGCCGCTCCCCTGCACCCGCGACCGGCCTGGCTGCCCGAGGAGTCGGAGCGTCCCCAGCTTGTACTCATCCTTACCCATTTTGATGTTCATTTCGGGGGTGCAGCTACCCAAGCGATAGACGGTCAATTGATAGACACGTTCTGGGGGTTCCAGATTTTTCATATTGTTTGTACCTGTTTTATATTCAAGAGTATAACGTTTCTTTTTCCAGAGTGCAAAGAAGCCACAAAAAAGATGTACCTGCCGGGGTCTACCACTTACAAGGCTTTGGTGTAGGACACAAAGAGAAATTGTAGCTCGAAAAACTTGGCAGGAGTTGACTGCTCCTATTTTCGTTTATTTTAAAATCTCAGACTTATTTCTGCTCCTTAGAAAATCTCACATTTTTATGACAGGCCTGATGGAAGCCTGGAGTAGAGAGTAGAGTAGTAGGGGAGAGCGGGAAACCACATAAGGTGACCCAGACACTGACCACACGGACATCTTTAGTTGTTTCTTACACGCTTTGTTACCCAGCACTTTTTTCACAGAAAAAGCTCTACTGGAGAAGAACACAAAAGGAAAGGATAGCCAACGTTTTCCTCAAGATGGTGAGCAAGAAAGCTGGTGTCCTTGAAGCAGAATTATGTCTGAGGTTCCACCAGAGTTATCTCCTGCTAAAGAGCCATACTCTTTCATTTGGAATGTGTGGAGACAGAGGAGGTCGATTTGCTCCACTCTGAGGCCTGCTCGAGTGAGGAAGGCTACTGACTCCATCTTTCTCTGCTCACTTCAGAATGCACAACAAGATCCTTGTTTCTGTGGTTTGAGAGAAAGGATTTGCCCTGATAACTGAGAGATTTTTATCTAGGAGCTCCAGGATCTTAGCACTTTATTCTCACTTCCTCCTCTGTATCCGGAAAGATGCTGAATCTTTCTGAATTTGGTCTGCACCCATCCTGTTTTTGCTTTCTCAGACTGGAGCATCTCCAACTCCCAGAACCTGCCATTTTACCTCAGAAATTATTCTGGAAACTCTGCCCCCTTATGGATTCCACTATCTGCTCTTGTTAGACTGATGGCCTTGAGCTGAATCATTTTAATAGTTTCCTAACTGGTTTTCTTGCCTCCTGTCCCTCTCACCAGCAACATAGACTTAGAAATGTCACCCGTGAGAATATGAGCAAACATCCTCCCCACCCCACCCACCCCCATGCTTCAGGTATCTCTGCTGCTCAACTGTAAGGCAATGTAAACTTTCACTGTTGGAGACCAGCCTATGTTTCCAAACCTCTCTACTCAACACCTGTGTTCTAGTTATACCATCTCCAGCTCTTTTTATTTTTTATTTGGAGACAAGGTCTCATTGAGTTGCTGGCCTTGAACTTGAGCAATCCTGCGGCCACAGCCTGTGAAGGAGCTGGGATTATTGGCAAGTACCACCATGTCCAGCCACCCTGGTGTTTATGCCTCTGCTTGTTTTGTTAATTCTTCTCCCTTCTCCTGGATTTCTCTTAGTCCTCTCTTTACCTGTTGAATTGCTTCCAAGCTTTCAAGACCCCCGTCAAATGCCTTCTCCTTTAACAATGTTCTTCTAACTTTCCCATTCAGACCTGTGAGTTCAATTAATGTTTCTTTCCCAGCATTCTGTCACAGCCTACACTAAGTCTGGCTGTATTTTACAGGCTGTGTCTTCCTGTCTCCCTGGTAACCATCAGGGCCTGCAAGGTATTGTGTGTTTCTGACTCATCTTCATCTCCAAGGCAGTGGGCATCAGGTATTTTTAAATAATGAGTATTCTTTGTATATAAACTGTGTGCTTATTGGAAAAATTCAAATACATAAAAATGAATGGAAGGGAATTAAACCACACATTCTGAAATGGCCACTGCTGATGTTTCAGTGCTCACATTTTCATGCATTTCTTTTTGTACAAGTCCGTGCATCTATGGAGTAATTTCCTATATGCTACACTTTCTTTCTGATGCCTTCTGCTATAGCCATTTCTTACATGACCCTCCTCCTCTCTCCCAAATATACATATATTTCTGTTCTTATTTGTTTTTAACAAGTACTATTGTGAAATACAAACTTTTCTAACCACAGTAATGATCCACATAAGAACAACTAGACTTCTTGTCCCAGGATTTGGGGTCATGAATTTTAAAATGGCAGCATCTTGAAAGAATTGTCCTTAATTCCAGCCACGGAAAATGCCAAGCCAATTCTCCTTATTTTAATTATATGTTTACAGTGGACCCTCAGATTTCTATTGGTGTGCTACATGAACAACTTGGGTTTTTACCATAATTTTAATTTTAACTTACCACCAGAGTCTCGTGTTACAACTTGAATGCTGGCCCTTGTGCTTCTGAATGATCTCAGATTTAATCTTAAGGAATTCTGGAAGGAACATTACAACATCTTTTTCTGTGTGAGATTAGTTGAAAAATCCTGGCCAATGTCTTTCTAAGGACGCTGAGATCTGACTGGAAGACACTGTGACCTGAAATTATACAGGAGAGAGGTTTTGAATGCAATTGACCAACTTCAGTTACAACCAGCCGGGGGGATGAATTGAGTTTGAAAGTCTAGGATTCACTGTAGTTATTTTTTAAGTAGTTGCACTGGGTGTTGCAAGTAACATCTGCATTTAAAATAATCTAATTCTGATTAATATTGATTTAATTTCAACATTTTTCAAAATTTTGCTTCAATATACCTTCATTCTTTCTACCTTACTTTGCATTATTACCATAATATAAATATAATACATTATGTATTAAAAGCCCATTAACAGTTTTATATTTACTTATTGCTTTATGCAGCTGGATTTCAAGTCACTAGAAGAATTACAAACAAAATATATTTACTGTGCCTTTTATATTTACATATATGATTATGTTTAGTAGCGCTCTTTATTTCTTCATGATGATTCATGTTGCTATCTAGTATTGTTTTGTTTCAGCCTAAAGGATTTCCTTTAGCATTTATTGTAGGGCAGTTCCACTAGAAGGAAACTGTACTTTTATTCTCTTGAAATGATTTAACTTCATTCTTTCTGTTTTGTTTTGTTTCTTTGAGACAGGATCTCACTATATAGTTTAGGCTGGTCTTGAACTCACTATGTATCCCAGGCTGGCCTTGAATTCATGGTAATCTTCCTGCCCCAGCCTCCCAAGAGCTGGGATTACAGGGATGCACCAACACATGTGGCTTTTTGTTGTTGTTTTTGAAGGACAGTTTAGTGGATATAGAATTCTTAATTAATTTTTTTCCTCTCAGCATGTTGAATATGTCATCTCACCGCCCTCTGGCCCCCACTGTTTTTGATAAAAAAGCCGGCTGTTAATCTTATTGCAGCTCCCTTGTATGTGAAGAGCCATTCCTTTCTCTCTCCTTTCAGATTCTGTCTTTGGTGTTTTACAGTTTGACTATGAGTAGGTGTTATGTGTTCTGCTATGGTTGTCTATTGGTGCTCCCTTCAAAATTCCTGTTGAAACTTAATCCCCAATGCAACAATATTGAGAGTGCAGATTTTGGAAGGCAATTGAATCACCATAGATTCTGCCTTCAAGGATGGGATCAGAGTCCTCATAATAGGACTCAAGGTTGAAGGAAGTGCTCTTCTTTCCTCCTTCCGCCATGGTAGAACACAGTGCTCCTCCTCTCCAGAGAAAGTGATGACAAGGAGCCATCTTGGGCTAAAGCTTTCTAGACACTGAAGTTGCTTATACCCTGATTTTGGAAATCTGGCTCCTAAACTTTGAGAAATGATACTCTAATATTTATATATTACCCAGTCTGTGGTATTTTATTATGACAGCATAGACTAAGACACGTATAGATGTGTTACTTTCTGTGTTTTTGTACCTGCCTCTAGCAAGCATTGAGTAATACACCTTTCCAGCCCCCGTTGGCTGTTGTTCCTTTTTTGGAAAGTGTTGTGGCAAATACTGTCATTATTAGTTTGTCTAGTGATTCTGGACTAATTTTCTGAAGTCTGTATTCTTTGTCTTATAGCCACTGAAGTTTCTACTTAATTAGCTTAGTAGTTCTAATGACTGAATAATGATTTTCTTCAATATCTTGCACCAATAATTTTGTTACTTTTGCTGAAGAGAGAGAGAGAAAGATTTGTGTGTTGGGGAGAGCCTTTGACCCTGCAGCAGTTTACAGTTTTATCTTAGTCTTCCCCTGCTTTTCAGAACTTCCAGGTGAGCTATAGGTGAGAGTGAGGGACTTGGTCAAATCTTTCTCAGCTATGCAAACAGCCCTGCGCATGCATTCGCCCTACTACAGTCCCAGGAACACAGAAAGGCTTCTCACGTCTTCCTGTGGCCATCTCATTCTCCAGAGTTTTCCCTACAGTTTTGGTTCCATCACGTGATATTGCTGTGAACGAACCTCACGGAGCTACCACATAGATAACATTGTGACAGTTCTTTATAGACAGAGCTGGAGACGCTTCAGACCACTCTGTTCCCTCCAGTGGCTGCAAGGCGGCCAATGTTTATACCACTGTGGTTTCGAGACTATCAGGTTTTTAGTCCTAGGGAGAAAATGAGAACAGAACGAGTTATAACGTAACTGTCCACAGAGCATGCTGTTCTATGAAGATTCAGCTATTTTATTTAAATAAATGATTGTAACATTTTTACAGGACTTTGGTTAATTTCCATACAGAGAAAGGTGATTTTGACCATTTTGGTCAATATTCTTATTGGCTTTAGGAAGGCATACATTTTTGGAGGTCTTTATTCTGCTCTTTTCTGCCCCTTTCCTCCTTCAGGGATTATGGAATGGTTTGTGGGTTCTGTCACTATTTTGGAGAAAGTATTTCTCCTACTTCCATAACTGACTAGTACACAAATAGAAAAATGATATTTTAAAATTTATCTTATATCTAGCCATCTCACTCAATTTTAATGGTAATTTTATAATTTTTAAAGGAATCTTCTGAAGCATCTAGATAAGCCACCTACTGACAAAATTTAAGGAGTTAGTAACTTCTAGTATTTATAATGAAAAATTTTCTTGCATTTTTATTGCACCTCCTAGAATCTACAAAATAGTGGAGAACAGAAATGATGTGAGAACATTCCTTTGTTATGTCTGATTTTAATGGAGATGTGATAAGGGTTTACATGTTTAGAATAATTTCTGTTGCTTTTTTTTTTTTTTCAGTAATAGGAATCGAACCCCAGATTTTGTGCTTGCCAGGCAGGCACGGTGCCACTGAGCTAAATCCCTGGCCCTTCTATTTCTTTTATTAAATAATTTATCATGTTGATCATTCTTTTCCTCTGACAATGAATGTGGGATTGAATTGAGCTTGTCACTCATAAGATTTGGAGGAGCTTTTAAATTTAACCATTTAACTTACGAAACCATTTCTTGAAGACAACTTGCAAAGTGTTTCATAACCTAGAATTATACAGGCAGCTAGCTGAATTATGAAGTGTGAAATTACTAAAGGGAATTTGAAAAAGAGTTATCAACATTTTAATAGAAAAAAATTATTTTTTGAGACAGGGTCTCACTTAGTAGTTCAGGCTGGCCCTGAACTCACTATGTAGCCCAGACGAAGCTCATACTTGCAGCGATCTTCCTGCCTCTGTCTCCTGAGTGCCAGGATTACAGATGTGAACCATCACACCTGGCACGTGGTGTGTGGTTCTGATTGCTGGTGGGCGTGAGTCTCCACACCTAGCATTGTTGTATGTGGTTACTGGGGATCGAACTCAGGACCTTGAGCAGACACCAGAACCACTGAGCTAAATCCCTGGCCCATTAACAGAAAATTTAGGAAATAAAATCCATGCCCAAACTAGGCACAGTGGCACATTTTAATTCCTGTTTTCTGGGGATTCAAAGTTTGAGTCCAGCCCGGGAAACTTAGCAAGACCCTGCTTGAGGAAAGATAAACTTGTATCTTGTGTAGGAAAGTGGATGCACCTTGAGAATGTAATGTTAAGTAAAATAAACTAGATGCACAGGCTTAAATAGCACATGGTTTCTCTTAGATCAGAAACCCAAAGTATAGAGAACAAAATAGAAGACTGATCATAGGAAGCAGTGAGATAGAGGTTTCTCAAATGGGAAAGGTATCAAGAGATGAAGAGAGGGTGGAGGGAGAAGAAAGGGGATGAAGAAAGAATTAAAATGTGTTATGTACATGTATCAACTCCTCACAAGGAATGTATTGCCAGCAGGTAACAAAAATTTAAAACACTTTTTAAAGCTTTTGAAATGGGGTAGGAATGTAACAGTGTGGAGCCCATGACAGTCAACCCCGAGTAACAAATACACACAGATGAAGAAAAAACAAACCACCAGCCCTACCTACGTTCTTTTTTTTTTTTTTTTTTT
>PVIR01015060.1:28084-39109 GCA_004026965.1 Petromus typicus | reverse complement strand
TAAGAATCAATGAAGAAGGCCAGGGATTTAGCTCAGTGGTTCTAGCACCTGTCTTGCAAGTGCAAAGGCCCGGGTTTGATCCCCGATAACCAGGTACAATACTGGGCATCCCAGCGCTCAGGAGGCAGAGGCAGGAGGACTGCTGTGATGTGAATTTGAGGCTGAGCTCAGGGCCAGCCTGAACTATAATAAAGTGAGACCCTGTCTAAAAAGAATCAATGAAGAGGTTTGAAGATGAGCTACATTTTCTCCCCAAGAAGGCAAGCTCAACCTGAACTCAGGCTTCGGATACTTTTGATCTAGAGGCAAAGCTGCCCTTAAATCAAGTAATGATTAGCATTAAAAGAGCCGGAGAAAGAAGACTCTGATGAGTTACAAACTCATCCCTCCGTCCCTCGGACTTGCATCCTGGAGTCCACACTGTCCACCTTTGCTGTGCGCCCCCTTTTCCCTCCCCCTTCTCAGGTGCTGCCTTCCTCCTGGCTGCCCAGAGGAGGCTCAGCTAGTCCTCGCCCTGCCTGTCGGTCTCAGAGGTCATGGAGAGAGGCCTTTTCTTAGCAGAACCCAGTGCGGTGTCGGGTGTACGCGCCTATTAATAAACGACTTCGGATTGTGCTGGAGGGAACGGGCGGAGCTGGCACAGCACTATTTTACCTGGCTGTTTTGCTGAATGTCAAATTTGATTTTTTTAAAAAACTACTGTAGATTTCCAAGTTTGGCCAGCTTTGTAATCCATCCAGGGAAATATTTTTGCTACCTGAAGGTGTATCAGGCAAAATGTTTATGTCAGTCACTCCACCTTGGAAACTGGAAAGGGGTGTGGGAACCCCCCCTTACCAGACTTTGGGCAAGTTGTATCTCCCCTCTCTGCTTTGAAAAACAAAGAGGATGAATAAGATGATAGTTTCTCTTCTTTTTCAATGATTTATTATGTTAAATTCATATTGTATGCTACATGCAATTAGAATCTCTGAGGATAGTGCTCTATATTCTAAATCTTTAAAATTGGCCATAATTCATGAGCTAAAGAGTGTTTACTATCCAGAGATCACTTAATGCCAAAACCTCACCAACTGTGATTGTTTTAACTGTTGCTAAGAGCTAAGCCTCTGTACGCATGATCTTCTTTATTCTCACCCAAGTAATGCTTTCAAGGAAGTATAATTATATTACCATTCACCCATTATACCCATTTTGTTATGCAACTGGTATAATATTGAGGTTTAGAGGAGATAAAGAACTTCCCCGAAGTCATAGTTGGTAGAAAGTAGGAAAGCTAGAATTTGAACTCTGATCTCCTCACTAGAGATGACCGTTCTCTAGGGTGGACTGCTGCCTTCACTTATTCCCATTTCATTTAACTTGTTGGCTTTCTTTTGATTCTATCTTTTAATGTGGAAAATGTTGCTCATGAACCCTCCTCATCACTGTGCTTGGGACAAGAAGCTAAAATACTCCAAACATGTAAACAAGATTTAGGAGTTAATATATACAAATTGAATTTCATTAAAATTAAAAACTTATATACTTCAAAGGACACCATCAAGAAAGTGAAATGATAACCTGAAGCATGGAAGAAAATATTTTGAAAATCATATTTTTGGTTTAGAACATATAAAGCACTCAATTGCTCAATAATAACTCAAAGGTATGATAGATATTTTTAAATGGAAAGAAAATGTTTGAAGGGGAGGGGATCTGGGGAAGGAAGGCACATGAAGGGAAAGAAAGGAAGGGAAAAATTAAAGATAAGAAGGAAAAAGCAAACAAAGCTTATGTATGTAGGAGGAGGGGAAGTTATGGGAATGAGATAAAATAAGGATAAAGATATTTTATGTAGAGGTGCAAATTCTTTTTTTTTTTAATTATCTTTATTGGTACATTAAATATACACATCATGATTGCACTCCATAATGGGGATTTGTACCAGTATAAGACACAACTTAACTTTCATTTTTTCCCATAGCCCCACCCACCCTACCACCCCCCCATATATATAAAATTTGTTTCCTTACTTTTTTGTTACAATCTCAACATTGTCCCCTTTCACCTTATTTTACATTGAGCATTTTCTATTTCACAATGGAGGTGCAAATTCTTAATGTTGAATGTGATCAAATGTATATTTAAATGTACCGATAAACTCAATAAATTAAAAAAAATGGGCGAAGACTCAGCACCAGGGAGGCTGAGGCAGGAGGACTGCAAGTGTAAGCCCAGCCCGCTACTTAACACTGTAGCAAGACCCTGTTTCTCCTCCTCCTGCCAAACAAAGGATTGGCCCTCGGTTCATTACTCAGAATGGCAAGCAAATAAATAAATAAATAATAATAGAAAAAACCCTGCTAAGAAAAATCTCCAAAAGAATCTGAATATGTATTTTCTCAAAGAAAGTATAGAAATGACCAATAAGTACATCATGGGACATCAGAGAAATGCAAATTAAATTTGCAGTTTTAACCCTCATGGCAATGGCTCTAATAAAAAAATTCAGGTAATAACAACCACATATATTAGTGAAGATGTAGGTAAATCGACACCCTCTTACATTATTTCTGAGAATATAAAATGGTGCAGTATCTGTGGAGAGTAGTCTGATGGTTCTTGAAATGCAGAACACAAACTTACCATAGGAGCCAACAATTCCATCCTTAGAGAACAGAATACGTTATGTGCACACAAACACTTGTACACGAAAGTTTGTAACCAAATTATTCACAACAGCTCTAAAGAGGAGGCATTCCCAATGACCATCAAATGATGAATAGATAAATAAATGTGGTCTAGGGCCGGGGATTTGGCTCAGTGGTTCCGGCGCCTGTCTTGTAAGCGCAAGGGCCTGGGTTCAATCCCTGGTAACCACATAACAATACTGGGTGTGGAAACTCACCCCAGCAGCAGTCAGTACCACACACCACAGTGCCAGGTGTGGTGGCTCACTCCTGTAATCCCAGCACTAAGGGAGGCAGAGGCAGGAGGGTTGCTGTGATGTGAGTTTGAGTTTGAGCTCAGGGCCAGCCTGAACCACAAAGCAAGACCCTGTCTCAAAAAAAAAAAAAAAAAGTGGTCTATCCATAAAATAGAATATTATTTGGCAATAAAAGGAGATGAAATGATGACCTGTTCTACAGCACAGCTGAAATTTGTTTTATTTTATTTTATTTTTTTGAGGCAGGGTCTCACTTTGCAGTCCAGGCTGGCTATAACTCACTGTGTAGCCCATGCTAGCCTTGAACTTGTGGCAGTCCTCCTGCCTCTACCTCCCAGGTTCTGGGATTACAGGCTTGAGCCATTATGCCTGGCCTAATTTTGAAAACATTATGCTGAATGAAGAATTCAGAGAGAAAAGACCACATAGTCTGTGATTCCATTTGTGTGGAAGGTCCAGGATAGGCAAACACAGAGACAGAGAGAGTAGGTTAGTGGTTGTCTGGAGCTAGAGAGCTGTGATGGAATGAAGGGGTTGGAGGAAACCCTGTGGGAGTCTTTGGGAGGATGATGGGATGTTTTAAAATTGATTGTGATGATGGTTGCACACCTTCAATATGCTGAAAGCTCTTGAGAAGTGTGTCTTAAATGGGGAAATTGTATGGTCTATGAAATAAATTTAAATAAAGCTGTTAACAAAAGAATAAAAAATGCTAAGGGTGGTAAGCATGTTGGTGGAGGTCAGTGAAAAGCACAGGATGACCAAGCACGGCTCCCTGGAGCAGGTGGAGACTGAGCGGACCACAAAGAACAGGTGGGATGAATTGTGGAGCAGCAGCTTGAGGTGCTCCCAGACCCAAGACCCTCAAAGACCAAAGGCAAGAGTGGCCCTGACGCAGTGGGGATGCTGACCTGGTTTCACTGGCTGGAGGGGATTCCTTCAGGACAATAGTAAGCAGGGTAGAGGACATTAATGCGAAGACCCTGCAGTTCTGGATTGGCACTGGACTCCCAGGCAGGCAGACTCCAACGTCTCAGGGAACTTGGTGAAGCAGTACCGGGGAAATGCAAGGCTGAATGTGGCTGAAATGGGCATGCAGAGGAGAGATCTGGGCAGAAAAATGGATAGCTTGTTTGAGCAACTTTAATGGACAGGGCTGTGGTATTATCTTTGTAAAGACAACACTCAACTTTCGCTTTCCACCTGCCCAGGTCCCTGCCACCTACTTCATGTGCTGCCCAGCCCAGCTCTTTGCCCACACACCCATGCTCTTTACCACTGATCCCTCCCCCACTGCCAAGACCTCTCACCTGAAAGCCACATCCCTAAATCTCTTCTCCCTTCACTGAGCATCTCTTGAGTTTTGAGGACCAGCTTGGAGGTGTTCAGATTCCATCCTGCTGAGAGAGGAGGGTCGGGACCCGGGAGTGAAGGGCCTGGAGTAGGGCAGCACCAAGCGAGGTGCTCTCTCCAAAGCTCTTGTCAAGATGGACCGGAACAAGGCCCAGTATGTGGTACTAACGCTGTAACGTGTCAAAGTCAGAGGATCCTGTCGGGTGGAGAACTGTGACTCAAGAAACCCAGAGGGCAAGTATTCAGGCCCTGTTTCCTCATCTCAGTGTAGAAATGGCTTTGCAGGGGCCGGGGATTTAGCTCAGTGGTTCCGGTGCCTGTTTTGCAAGTGCAAGGACCCGGGTTCGATCCCCGGTAACCACATACAATACTGGGCGTGGAGACTCACGCCCAGCAGCAACCAGTACCATACACCACAGTGCCAGGCGTGGTGGCTCATGCCTGTGATCCCAGCACTCAGGAGGCAGAGGCAGGAGGATTGCTGTGACGTGAGTTTGAGGCTGAGCTCAGGGCCAGCCTGAACTACAAAGCGAGACCCTGTCTCAAAAAAAAAAAAAAACCACCCAAAAAACCAAAAAAAAAAAAAAAAAAAAAAATTGGCTTTGCAGTGGTGCATCCAGAAAGTAGGTGCTGTTAGGGAGCTAACTCAGGCTGAAGCAAATGCACCTCCAGGCCCTCCTCACAGCAGGCGTGCTCCCTGCCTCCCTCTGAACTTCTACTGCTGCAGTGAGTTTCACCAGCACCTGTCCATCTCTGTGCTGCTTCAGTTAGACAGTTCGCTTCTCTAAGCTGGTGGCGTTGCCTTTCATTTTTCTGTGTTTCCACTGAGATTCTTCTTTGCCATCTACCAGTCTGTCCACCCATCCATCTCTCTACCTGCTTATCTACTTCCTTATTTATTGTGGATAACTGAACTCAGGACTTTGAGCATCCTAGGCAAGCATTATCCTATTGAGCCACATCCCAAGCTTCTTCTTTTTTTTTTTTTTTTGAGACAGGGTCTTGCTTTGTAGTTCAGGCTGGCCCTGAGCTCAGCCTCCAACTCACATCACAGCAATCCTCCTGCCTCTGCCTCCTGAGTGCTGGGATTATAGGCGTGAGCCATCATGCCCGGCACTGTGGTGTATGGTACTGGTTGCTGCTGGGCGTGAGTCTCCATGCCAAGTATTGTATGTGGTTACCGGGGATCGAACCTGGGCCCTTGTGCTTGCAAGACAGGCGCTGGAACCACTGAGCTATATCCCTGGCCCCCCAGCTTCTTATTTTTTAAAAATGAAAAGCACTGTATATCTGAAAAAATGTTATCTTATATAAAAGGTCTTACAGTGACAGGCAAACTTTTTCTTTCTGCTCATCATATTCTCTTGTTCCTGTTGCCAATTTTAAGTGTACATTTCCTCAAATGTTCCTTGCAGAAGATATTATATTTAACTGGTTGAATTCTATGTGTTTTCTTTAAACAGTACTATAAAGTGCATCCTCTTTCTCTTTGCTTATTCTCACTTAAGATCATATCTTGGGAATTTTCCCACATTTCTTAATATGGGAAAATCCCTTTTCACTCCTCTTGGTCAATTCTCGGACTTGGGTTCTTTCTTTCTTTTTCTGGTACTAGGAGTTGAACTCAGTACCTTGTGTTAGCCAGGCATTACGGTGCCCTTGAGATACATCCCTGGTCCATGGACTTGGGTTCTTTCTTATCCTGCTTCTACTTGTAACTTTTCTGGTTTAGAGAATTTTTCTGAATAATAAGGATAATAATTACAATGCAAATATATTGCATTGTACCCACAAGTGCCCACCCTTATATTCATTGAATAAATGTAATAACGTTATCTGGTAGATATTTTTTTCCTGTTTTTAAATAGGGAAACTGAGGCATGGGGACGTTATTGCCCTGAAGTGAGCAGAGGAGCTGAGATATGAGCAGTGGAGGGCAGGAGCTCAGCAGCCCACTTTCTATGGTAACCTGCCTTGGTCATTTTTGTTTAACTTTCTTTGTTTGACTTCCTTTTTATAGTACTAGGGACTAAACCCAGGGGCATGTTCATGCCAGGCAAACATGCTAGCATTGAGCTATACTCTAGCCCATTTGATTTTACTTTTAAAATTTAATTTTATTAGTTCAATTTGAGATATATGTAATGATCATATTCATAGAGAATTTATATCTGCAGATGACATTGATTCTTCCACCAGCTCATTCTAATTTTTATTTTAAGACAAGGTCTTGATAAGTTATCCAGCCTATTCTTGAACTTGTTAACTTCCTGCCTCAGACTCCCTGAGTGCTGGGATTATAAGTGTGCACCACTATGCCATGCTTCTGTTGGCTTTTTTTGATTTCAATTTTCTTTACATTCCCAGAGGAGAGGCTTTTTCTTTTGGCCTGGGCTCTGCTCTCCACCTCCGTGGGAATGATGAAATTCATTCCAATTTAACAGAATTTGTGAAACAGCACATAGTTCCTCAGGAAGCCTCAAATAGCCACACAATCCTACCCCCCTGGGTTCTACCAAACTGGGGGGAAATGGAATCACAAAGTGCCCCTATTTCTCTGCTCTGACCTATTTGTTTTTGGGAACCCCACCCAGTCCTCCCTGGCAGATTTTGGATCTCTGAGGAGTGTCTCGAGTGTGTGGCATAGATCCTTCCTCTGGCTCATCTTCCCTGAAGCCGCCATCTTGCAGCCGCCTGTCTTGGCTCCCTGCCAGGGTGCCTCTGGCTTTGCGAATGCCACAGGAGTTGGCTATGCTATGTTCCGGATGGCTGCCAAATGGGCTGGGAGATAAGAGTCTCCAGAGCTCTGGGCAGAGTGCTTGGAGAGGGCACTGTGAGGTGTGAGAGAGCCTTTTGGATCTGGGACTGGGAACTGCTCAGAGTGGGGCCTTTGATCTGCAGGTGACAGTGGGTGAGGACAGGGCAACAGGAGCATGGGCAGAGGCTGTTTCGGGCAAGGAGAACATCACAGACAGAACACATAGCTCTGAGTTGTGCTTTGTGCTGATGCCTGAAATCAATAGGAGCTGGCCCTGGCTTCCTATCAACTCAAGGTCTACCTGGCTGTGAAGGCCCAGGTAAGGCTCTGCCTCCACCTGTTCCAGCCTCTTCTGGATGGCAGTAGCACTTATCACCACGGAGGAAGTGAGGAGATTTGTGCAGGACCTCCTGTTTGTTGGGCACTGTTCTCCATGTCTGTCAGCTGTAAACCCTCTTTGCTTCCTGGTTTTTGAAGTTTGGGGAAGTGTGGGGGGGAGTCGTGGGGAAGACGAGATCATCTGACCTCCCAAGCCACCTCTGTCTCCCTCTTTGTACCAGTTTCTGAAGGGTTGTCTCAAATTCATTCACTGAATGACTGAAAGTAGAATCACTAGTGCTGGATTTCCCTGGAGTCCAATTTAGTGTAGGCACTTGGGGACAATGAGGCAGAGTGCTGGGGGGAGCAGCTGGTTTACTGTGTCTGATGGCCTCAGCATCGCTTCCCAGAGAGCTGAGAAGAGCTCGGAGACTTGTGGGTACAGTTACAAGTTACTGACCAAGTTCTCCGAGGCCAGAAAAAATACCCAAGGCTATACAGAGAAATGAGAACAGCTAGATAAAGCTTGACACAGTGACAGTGACACCACAGAGAACTCCCAGCATCCTGAGATTCATATCCCGGTCACTATGGGCTGCTGCTTCAATGCCTATGCTACTGACTTGGACTCTTCGGAAAGGGTCCGGGTCTCTCCCTCCACAGGAGGAGGCCTCCTTCCAGCATTCCAGACTATGTGACTTGGATCTAGATTAGCAGCAAAGGAAACCACAAACATAGCTACAGAAAGGAGGAGCAAAGCCACAGAGTGGAACTGCTTGCCATGGGGAAGACAAAAAGTCCTAGCTGCCTGCAAACAAAAGTCAGTCCTTTTTGGAAAAGAAGATGAGTAGAAATGAAGGGATCCATCCTGAGGATGAGGGGGTCAAGAATTTTCAGGGCTAGGGAGAGTTTCCAGCCCTTAAGCTTTTGGAAAACATTAAGAGTGGCAGCACCTTTAGATTCCCGAGTTCTGGACTGCACTGGGAGTGCGCGTGCGTGGAAGGGAGGAAGGGAAAGGTGCCTAAAAATACTGCAAGGGGGAGGGCTCATGAGGTCATTTCCCAGGATACCGTCTGCTCCGGCCAGACTGCCTGCAGTGCCTGGGCCAGCTCTGGGTATAGTGATCTGCAGAGCAGGACTGACAGTGTTGACTGATGGGGCAGCTCAAGAGGCCCAAGGGGACATGGAGAGATTCAGAGAAGGGACCAGAGGTGATGAAATGGCTGGAAACTGGAGTGTGGAGGCAAGGTCAAGGGCCTGGGACTAGCCCTTCCTGGGCAGAAGGGGCTGAAGCTATACCTTAAAGGCTGTCCCTGGCTCTTCTTTGTCCCCACAAAGGATGGAGTGAGAGTCACAGTGTGGTTCTGCTCTTGAAGGTGGGCTGTGAGTTCTTGGAGCACTGGCAAGCCACAGGGACTAAGACGTCAGCCGCTGCAGCTAACACATCCTGAAAGAATGACTCCCAAGTGATGTACTTTAGGCAGCTGGCACAGGACTGGGAGGACAGTCTGGAACAGGTGGGGGCCCTGTTTGCTACCCATCAAATATTTGCTGAGTGAAGTCACCCATTTTTACACTGAATCTTAGCAAGGAGGACTGGACTGAGGCTATAGCAGGTGGATAAAGAGATGTTCTCTAAGAGAGGGGAACAAATTCCTACTTCTGGAGCACCTACTGTGTGCTGAGAAGTTCACATGGCTGCTTTCTTTAGGGGGAAGGAATCATTCCCTCTGTTACACAGATGAGGAGATAAAAGCAAAGGCAGATTAAGCAGTTTACTCAAACTTGCATAACTGGTGCACAGTTGAGATTTGAACCAGAGTAAGTGTAATTCAGAGCCCATTGTTGTTGTCAAGGGAAATCTACAGAATGTGGCTAGGTGTTTCCTTTGGCCCAGGTTAGGCAGAGGTACCCACAAAGCATCCTTCTTTGGTGCTCACCTGTGACTCTTGGGGTTCGTGTTTAAATTGAGAGATGGCCAGTGGAGGGGCTCACCAGTGTCCTTCTGAATCTCTTAGCCTTGGAGGGTCCAATTTGGAACATCTCCAAACTCTTTCTGGTGCTTAGACGAAAGCTACAAGCTTCAGGGGGAGGAGGGATGCAGTGTATGTGTCTGGAAATGGCGAAAGAGATACAATCCCCAAGCTGGGATTTGCAGTGGGTGTCTGGTTGCCTCAGCTTGGAATCTGAACCAAACCATTTTCCATGGGCGAATTAGCTGAACAATTCAGCCCACAAAGGGAGCAGCTCTGATATGTCAGTTAACAAGCTCAGAGGGGTGGGGGAGGGCCGGGGGTGCACCGAGCTGGGAGAGGAGGGAGGAGACTGCTGGCGGGAAACTGACCTTCTCTTGTCTCCCTGCCCTGAGTCCCAGCTTGGGAACCTGGGAGGGAGGCTGGTCTGATTTCCCTGTGGTCTGAACGGTGGGAATATTTTTTGGGTGGCAGATTATATTTTCCTGAGGCGTTTTGAATTACACCTACCCCATTTCATTTGGTGAGGCTAGTGCTGCTGACTATTGTTTCCAGTGGGCCTTCCTGCATGAATAAATAGTAACATGTTTGTTTGCTTTTGGGTGAGGTACTTCTTTTTCAATGGTAGGGTTGGCAAAAGAGGAAAGAGCAAAAGGGGTGATGATGAAGTCATCGGGAAAGAGGTTAGAAGCACATTTTCATCCGCCTCCCAGATCCATAGCTCGGTAGCTTTTCCCCCCTACTCCTGGCCCCATTTTTATACAATGTATTCAGAACCGCCCCTAATTTCACTTCTGTGCCCTTGCCAGCCTTCTCTTTCTTTGCATATACCTACCTGGGAATCAGGCACTTCCTCCTTAGCACCATTCATCTTGCCTTGTTCCTTCTCATTTTACTGTAGTTTTCCATTCAATACCCCCTCTCCTGTTTGTGTAGCTTCTGTGTACAAGTGTATTAACCCAAAAACTTGCTAAATAAGTGATGATACAGTCTTGTCATGGAGTATTATGCAGCCAAGAGGAAGAATGTAGAGAATGGTACATACATCAACACAGAATGCTTGTCAAGAGATATTCATCACAAAGAAAAATTGTAAATAGTATGCTCCATTATATAATAAAAAGATGCCTATAGAAGCATGTAGTATTTCTGGAAACATAAAAAAAGTCTGTTAATGTGGTTGGTTCCATAACAGAGGAAGGAATGAAATCTGGATTTGGAGAAAGACCTACATCAGCATCACATTTTTGATGCTTTTTATCATTTTTGTTATCATGTGAATAAACTATTTTTGTAGTGAAGAGTGGATTTATAAAAAGACAATGAGAAATATGAAAACATAATACAAGATAGTAAGTGCTTAATTTCAAGGTAAAGCAGTAAGATCTGCCTTGTGAGATTCAGATTTGAATTGCAATTCCACCAAATATTGAGTGTATGACTTAATCTTCCTTAAATTCCCTCATTTGTAAAGTGGGATAGTAGGACTTTATGGTGTTTTTTTTTTATTATCTTTATTGGTACATTAAATATACACATCATGATTGCACTCCATAATGGGGATTTGTACCAGTATAAGACACAACTTAATTCTCATTTTTTCCCATAGCCCCACCCACCCTACCACCCCCCCATATATATAAAATTTGTTTCCTTACTTTTTTGTTACAATCTCAACATTGTCCCCTTTCACC
>PVIR01015060.1:0-27984 GCA_004026965.1 Petromus typicus | reverse complement strand
AGCTGGCATTTTGTAGCCAAGTCTGTTGGTTAGGTATATAACTAAATGGATTTAAGTTTTAATTTACTCATTAAAATTATCATGAAAATGAAGGGTAGATGGTTAAAATTTTTTAAAATTGCAGATCATGGTTTTCCATGTAGGAAATGGTAGATATGGGGGCCTGGTGATGTGGTTTAGTAGTAGAGGGTTTATTTAACATGCAAGAAGCCATGGGTTTGGTCCCTAGAGTGTGTGCACACATACACATACACATACACATACACATACGCACACGTGCACTCAAGAAGGAAGAAAATTTATGCTTAGATATTAAAAGTTCTAGATAAGGAGAGTGGGAGCACTGTTTCCCTGGGAGACTCCTCTAGGCTTTAGAGAAGAGGTGCAGACAGCCAAGTCATGAGTGATGAAGAGGATTTGGTGAGACTGCTTCATTATGAGCATCAGTGAGGACAGAGAAAAGTAAAAAAGACAGAAGATGCTGAAACAGTTAGACCAACCAGGCAGGAGCAGACGTTTCCTGCAGGGGGCGCTATTTGGGACCAAAGAAATTAGAACCAGGTCTTTGAGGACCTCAGAGGCCAAGCCCTGGATGCGAGCCTGGATCCTAGAGGCAGAAGGGAACACTGTGGATGTAAATGAGGGAATGGCTGGATTGTATCAAATTATCCCAAGAATCTTGTAGCATAAAATGACTCTATCATACTCACAAATTCAGTATGTCAGGGATCCTGACAGGTATAGCAGGAGCAATTTGTCTCTGTCCTGCGGTGTCTGGGGCCTTATCTAGCAGCATTGAAAGTAGGTGTAGACACAATGGCTGTGGCAGGACTAAGTTTAAGGCTTGTCTACTCATGTGTCTACATGAGATGCTGGCAGTTGGTTGAGTCTGTAGCTGTGTTGATCTACCACGACCTATACCCTTGGTCTCTCTGTATAGCTTGTATAGGTCTCTCCGTATAGGGTTGTTCATAACATGGCAGCTGGCTTCCAAGGGCAAGCTACCCAAGACAACTAGGAAACTGTGATGCCTTTTCTAACAGAGCTTTGGAAGCCCCACATTATACTATCCATTTATTCTGTTCATCAAAGTAGTGGCAAAGTTTGTCCAATATCAAGTGGATCCAAAGTAGAGACTATCTCTTGAAGGAAGAATTGCATATAGGAGTAGAAATATTGTTGTGAGCATCTTTGTAAAACATGGTTATATGCAGAGATTGGTATGGGAAAAGACATGTATTTGGAACAAATATTTACTGAGTATCTCTTATATACTATGTTAGAGGTCAAGAATACAGTTATAAAAAACAGACATAATTTCAACTTCCTCTAGTTGATAAATGGAGGAGGCAGACATCAATTAATTCATTAAACAAATAATGTAAACTTTCAACTGTGGAAGATACTGGAGAGGAACATGGACTACAATCTCTGACAACAGGTTGCAGATTTTATAGTAAGGGAAAGAGGAGAAAATTCTCTGAGGAAGTTTGGGCTGAGAACCAAGAATAATAGAAGCAGAGTGATAGGAGGGGAAAGGAGAAGGCTCACTGTGCTAAAGTCCCAAGAAAGAGAGAGATGTGTGTGATGACATTTGTATGGTCCAGGGGAGAGAGTGCCGTGGCACTCAGACTAACTACGGGAAATGGGAAGGACATTTCAAGGAAAACAAAATCAGTCAACTGAATAGGAGAAGAGGTGAAGGGTTAATTATAACATTTTAGGTTGGACAGGAGTTAAGAAGAGGATGATTTGGAGAGTAAGAAACTGGTCAGGTTGAGAGTTGTTGAATTTAAGGCCATAGTGATATCAATAGCAAAAATGTGAGCAGACAGTTTTGTTATCTGATCAGGAAAGGGGTGGAGCTACAGGTTATTTTACAACTGACATAACATACAAAGATAAAGCCATGGAAATGATTCCGCTTGCAAGGGAGAGAAAGTGGTAGCTTAAGAAGGGACTGGCTTCTAGGGAATGCTCATACTTAAGGAGAAAAATGAGGAACAGAAGCTATAGAGGAGACAGTGAGAATGGTCAGGGTGTTAGCTTTGTATCATTGTGACAAAATATCTGACATAAACAGCTTAAATGAAGGAAAATTTAATTTCGTTCATGGTTTCTGAAGTTTCCATTCTTGGTCTCGTGGTTTCATTGCTTCTGGGCTTGTGGTGAGGAAGAATCATGCCAGGGGAGCGTGAGGGTGAGAAGAGGATGGGGAGAAGCCAGGGTCCATACAGATTCTCCAAGGTCACAATCTCATGATCCACTTCCTTAAACTGGGCCTCACGATCTGTTTCCATTACCTTGCAATGATGCCATCATATCACTGTCCCATCAGTGAGTGAACTCACAGATGAAGTTAGAATCCCCATGATCCAATTGTTTTGAAAGTCCATCAGCTGGCAACCAAGGCTTCAGTGTAATGAGCCCTTGGGGGAGCATTTTATATAACAACCATATAACAGTGTGGGGGAGAAAAGCTGCATTAAATAATTAGTTTATCTGAAAAGCTAAACATTTCAGGTGGAGGACCTGGTCCATGGGCCACATACAACAACCTGGGCAAGAATACCCTGCACTAAAACAAAAAACCCACAGTGCCTGATGGCTGTGCCTAGGATTTCCCCCGACTTCCAGAGACATGAACAGGCAGGAAGGGGAAGTCAGTGTAGAGGGAAGCAGACAGGAAGCAGGACTTGATGGCTTTGGCAGTGGAAAGAAGGTGGCAGGTCAAGAAAAGGCTGGTCAAATCTGAGTGTCAAATCTGAGTGCGCCAAGAACACAGCTGGAAACATTGGAGAAGGAGCTTAGGTGTGTTATATGGTAATCTCATTAGTACTTTGCATCTCTTGTTGGTTGAAGATTTCACAATTTATTTCAAGAGGGGAACCCTAAAGGGTGATAGGTAAGGGAACCTTGTCATCCAGAGTCTAGGAGGGATTGATTTGCGGTTTATTTATTTTACTTTATTTTTTTATTACTGTGTGCTTATTATAGTTATATTCATTTTACGGAACTGGTACATTTATGTAACAAATCTTGCTCATTTTTCATTCTATCCTCCTTTTCCCCCTTCTCTGATCTTCCTATTCATCTCCAAAAATCTGCCTTTTTGTTTCTTTCTATCTTTTCTTTATTTTACTCTTTTATCTAGTTATATTTTAGGTTTCTCATATTAGAGAAGCTATATGGTGTTTAGCTTTCTGTGTCTGACTTATTTCACTTAACATTATAGTCTTGAGTTCTACCGAAGTTTTTGCAAATGATATGATTTCATTCTTCTTTATGCTGGAATAATGATTGGTGCTTTAAATCCATGTCTGGCCAAGCTACTACTACTATACCACTATTTGTGGAAGCAACTAATCAACTAGTCTGTATGTTATTTTGCTTCAAGTTTCTTTGGTACTAAAAAAAGTAGCTTATGGATGTTAAGAGGCCCTCCAAATGCCTCTCATAAGCCCTTCTCAATGTGTTAACTGGATTGAAATGAAGGATTTGTTTACATGCTCCTCTCTGTTAATGAGGCCCCCACATTCTCCAGAGCAGGAGTTGCATCTTAGTTTTCTTTGACAGCTAGGCCCTGTGGCCAGATTTGAGGTATCATGATATCTTAGAGTTTGAGAGAAGTCAGAGTCTCATCTTCCATTTTAGAGGACTCTGATATTAGATTGAAAAATAGGAAAAAAATGAGAAAATAAGGTTATAAAACTATGGTGTAATTCAAACCATAAGTGGGATGAATTAATATTTTTAACATACTTACACAAAAATAAAACATACTTTTGCTATTCACCAGACAAATATAGATTTATTGGAGAGAATTTTTATAGTGAAGAGTCTTTAGCTCTTTTCAGTTTTGACAGTTACTATGTTTGTGTGTATTGTTTCTTTGAGAGCCAATGTTGACACTAAATTTGAGGTAATTAGGGTTCTGAGGCAGATAGCTAATTGGATTTATAGCCTTTCCAAGCCTCCCTTGCCAGTCCGTTTTGGCCTCAAATGGGCACTAAGGCATAGAGATGGCGTTCAATTCATATGCTGTTTCTTTTGCTTCAACTGCAATCTCATGCACATCTTTTTGGATTCCTCTTTCAGACTCTTTGTTCCCATGTGATCTCTTGGGACTGTTCTGCCCTAGCAAGATGGTTTGCATTGCAGCACTTTCCATTCTACATTCTCTAAAGTCCTTCTCATCTTGATTGTCCCTGTTGTACTTGCTGTCACCTAATGTTCCACATACTTTACTCTTTTGTTTCTAGCCCATTGCTCCCTTCTAGAATGTGAGCTCCATAAAAGCATGACTATGACCTTAGAATGAAGGTACTTGGCTCATAGTAGGTACTAGTTTTAGTTTCCTAAGACTGCTATGAAACCTCCCCCTCCAAAACGGGGTGGTTTCCAAAACAGAAATATGTTGCCTCACAGTGTGGAGTCCAGAAGCAAAAAACCCAGGTGCTGGTAGGATTGTTTCCTTCTAGAGGCTATGAGGGAAAATGTGTTCCAGACCTTTCTCCTAGCTTCTAGTGGACTGAGACATCTCTTGGCTTGTAGATGTTCCTGCTGTGTCTTCACATTGTCTTCCCCTTGTATCAATCTGTGTCCAAATTTTCTCTTTTTATAAACAATCAGTTATATGGGATGAAAGTCCATCCTAATGACCTCATTTTAACTGGATGATCTGCAAAGATCTCATTTTAAAGTAAGATCTCATTCACAAATATTGGAGGTTGAGACTTCAACATTTTGGGGGATATGATTCAATTGACAATAGTAATAAGTATGTGTCAAATAAATAACTGAGGTCATTTTCTTTACTTGGGATGAAAATAAACCATTTGGAGGTAGACCCAAACTTGATGTATTTATTGCTGGTGAACACATGACAGGAATCTGCAGAAGACAGTGAAGGAGACCAGTAGGAAGAGGGGCTTTCTGGGGCAGCCACTGGTGAGAGTGGGATAGGTAGGGACTGTCCTGCCAGACCAAGGTGGGATGACTTTCTCTCTTAGTAAAGCAGAGTTCAGGAGAACTCAGACAGGCTGTAGTACATTTGAAAAGAGTTGGAAGCCTGAAGGCAGCACTGAGGAGTGATATTCAGAGAACAAGAATGTGGGTTCTGGAAGGACCTCTGTGTCTCACCAGACTTGGCAGCAGAGAAGACCCAACTTTCTCGTAGTTGCTAGAAGGGTGAGCAGCTCGGTTTAAGGTCATACCTAGGACACTAGTGAGTATGAGAAGTTGAAGCTGAGTGCCTTGTGTGTGGTCTTGTGCTATGTGAGGATAGAATTCTGGACCATGTAACCTGATTGCTTCTATGCTTAAGTATATATTATTTTCTCTTCTCTTAGATTCTTTTTTCCCTTTCTAACAGTTACTTTTGAACAGTCCAACTTTTTCTTGGCTGCCCTAAGGAGAAAGGGTACTGCTGAGGAGGTTCCATTTGGGAAAAGGGAGGTTGCGGTTACACATACCCAGGAGGTCGCCTGCCCAGCTTGGAGAAAGACAGCATGGGGAGTAGGTAGTTATAAAATCAGGAGGGAGTAGACCACTGAGCCTTTCCAAGCAGAGGTTTTGCTTTGTACAAAAAAGTAGCCATTCTTCACCTTCTGTAGATGTAATGTCATTGTACCATCAAAGACAAATGGACTTACAAGACAAAGAAATTTAAATCAATCTAAGGAGCAATGGTGACCCACCTTCTAGCACATCTTGACTCTGGGTGTACAGAGATACACTTGCAACAGAGCACAGACAGGCATACAAGCAGATATTTTGTGTAATAGAAAAGTGTTATGTGAAAGCTTGCCTGTGTTGGTGTCTTAGGACTGCCTAAAAACACGTGTTTTAAAATGATAGAAATGCATTGTCACATAGTTCTAGAGGCTGGAAGAACAAAGTGAAGGTGTCAGAATGTCCATGCTGACTCTGAAAGCTTCTAGGAAGAATACTTTCTTGTTTTTTTGCTTTGGCTGTTTGCTGGAAACCCTTGGTGTGCCTAGATTCAAAGATACATAGCTCAGTCGTGTAGCCATTCTCTCCCTGTGTGTCTTCACATTGTCTTTCGTCTGCATGTGTCTGACTCTGTACCTACTTAGCCTCCCACTTCTTTTTTTATGGCAGTACTGGAGACTGAACCCAAGGCCTTTTCATGTTAGACAAGCACTCTATGACTAGGGCCTATCCCCCGCCTTCTACATGCCTTGTTATAAGGACAGTCATATTGGACTAAGGTCTAAAACAGTGACATTATTTAACTTGATTACCTCGGCAAAATCCCTATTTCTAAATAAGGTCACATTCTGTATTTACGACTTAAATATGTCTTTTTTGGAAGAGCACAGTCTAAGCTATTGTCCTGTAAGGGAATGTCTACCTCAGTCTATATGTATAGAATGGGTGAGAGGACAGAGAAGGTGTTCCAGAAAGGTGATGGTCGGAAGGAAGACATCCTAGGCAGGTAGAATAGCATAAAGACATAAAAGAGAGAACTCTGTATCTATGAGATTGAACTGGCACACTTACATCATACTGTGTGGCAGGCATCACATTAGATGTTACATAAATATGACCACTGAATCTTTCCCATGTTGCCATTGCTACCCATCTTACAGATGGAAAATTGATGTGGAGATAGGAAATGATTAGCCAAAAAGGCCATAGTGTAGTACCATATGAAGAGAACCTACGCCCACACCTTGTGTCTAGTGACTTACCTAAAAAATGGAAGAAAGCTCAAATGACTTGCAAATGGAAAGAATATTTAGGAGTAGGACATTCTTTTAAGAGTGCCTGGTAGCATTCCATGTAGATGGGAGCCTCCCCTGTCATGGAAATGCTGACTCTGAGTCTTCAGAGTCCCTGAGGCTCTGCTGACCTTCTGGAGGGTCATAGATTCTAGAGGTTTATGGATTCATGGTAACCAGGGCTGGTTGGTCACAACCCATTGTAGAACTTGGCCTTCTCTGTGTTGCTGGATAAGACAAATCTTGCTCAAGTATCAATTTCCTGTGTGTCTACAGTTTTGAGGAAAAGAGAGAGCAGCCAGGAGGTCCTGCTCTCATGTTCTGTGCCTTTTCCCACATGTTCATCCCCATCAGTTGCCTTCAAAACCCTAATAAATACTTGGTGAAATGATTGAACCATCTAAACTTCTTCAAGATGTAGTGGCAATAGATCTGCCTTTAAACTTGGCCTGTCCACGATAGTACTCTTGACCATGTCATTTGGGATCCTCAGTTTCTCATCTAAATACTGTCAGTAATACCTCACTTGTGGTCACAGTGAACAGTAGATAAAACTATGGTTGTAGTTCGTTAATATTAAAGATCTTGTTATTGACCATGATTAATACAAGGGCTGCACACAGAGCTAAATCAGACAATATATCACCTTTGTAATTTTCTCTCTTAATCCTCTAAAATGGAAGTTGATAAACTGTTTTATGAGCCAAGTCTCTAGTTTCTGTATAGCCTATGGAATAGAATGACTCACAAAAAAATCCAAAGAACACTATTTCGTGGTACATGCAAATGATATGAAATTCCAATTTGCATGTGCACAAATAGTTTTACTGGAAAGCAGCCATGCTCATTTGTTTATGCCCATGGCTTCTTTTGCACTATGATAGCAGGGTGGAGTTGCAGCAAAGACTGTCCAGCCCCGCAAACCTTAAGGCATTTGCCATCTGGTCCTTTACCTAAAACATTTGCTGACTCCTGCTCTAGAATAACAAAAACAAGCAAATGAAACTGAACTAAAGCCCAACTTTCAACTGTTCAAATGAGCTGAATCTACAATTCTCAGATCTCTGGGTTTTTGAGGAGTTCGTGCAGTCCTGACTTCCAGGAGTCCAACAGCATCAGTCCAAATTATTCATACAGACCAAGATTGACAAAGGCCCCAGACAGTTTTTGTGGTGGGTGGCCTGAGGGCAACAAATCCTACTCTGCCTGCTCATTTAAGCCATTGATGTTGCCTCAGCTGCCAGAGTGTTTTGCTCAGTGACAGGTCTTCCATTTAAATATAATCACCTTTTTATATCCACAGAGTTCTCTGAATGCTTCTCTTCACCAGAGCTTTCCTCGATGATTGAAAAGAGCTAAACCAACAAACAGCATTATCTTTTCTGCATAGACTCAGTTTATCACCTGGTCGAGCTCAGAAACATCAACCTGGACCTTCTCTTTGTTGTAGCAACAGGTGCTCTGCAAGGGTGAGGGTGGGCTCTGGTGGGGCAGGAGGGAGGATGGGCTTAAGTACTGGAAAGGAGAAGAAGAGAAAGGTTGTGGGGGGGGCTTTTGGGGGATCTTTGGAAGCTGAATCAACTTCACTATTCTGTAATGGATTGGGATAGGATCTTCATGACACTCAGAGGTGACAGTCACCCAGTAGTCTTTCAAGAGCCTGAAAATATTTTATGACTGAACTGAGTGCTGCATGAAAGAAGAGATTTCTAAAGTTTTTCAGTTCTATAAACTGGCTCACGCCACTTTAGTGACCAGAAAAGAAAGGAGTAAAACAAGAAAAGAAGGAAGGAGGGGAGGAAAAAAGCAGAGAGATAGAGAGAGAGAGAGAGAAAGAGAGAGAGAGAGAGATTCATTCAAAATCCTGTTTAGTGCTGTTGTCCATGACTTTCTATTTGCTTTGTTTGCCAGGTCCTCTCTCCTAGTGACTTGTGCTGTTTTTAAGGAAGGCAACAGGATTGTAGCCAAGATTGTTCTGGTCACAAATGGCAGAATTTCCATAACCTGCTTAGGTTAGAAGGGGGATTTGTTGGTTCCTGTAACCAAACCAAGGGGGAACTATGTGCAGCTGGCCTCGGGGACAGCTGGGGACAGAGAAAGACAAAGAGGCCCGACCTGCTGTCCTTCATGTTGGTTTCTGCCCACACATCCATCTTGTTCACTCAGACTGGTGCTTTTGGTGGTTGGAACCAGGGGTGCCTGCAGCCTCCAACTTGCATATCTGCCATCTCTGACCCTGAGAGGCGCTGCCTCTTTCTCTGTCAGATTAACTTAGAAAGTCTTAAGGAAGCATCGGTTCACCTCAGATTGTGAGCTTAATTTGTGATGGGTGGTGGGGAGTAAATTTTAAGAATCACTAGTTTCTAGGAGAATATACTGCCATGAGATGAGGTGCAGACATCTCAGTAGGAGGAGGCTGGCTTTCTTACACTGTGAAGGAGTGTACCAGGAAGACAGAATAAGGTTCATCATCTCAGTATCTTGTCTTGCTTGAATATCTTCTTTTAACACCTGGCACAGACTGAGAAACACAGATGGATACCAGGAAGCATTTTTCATTGGAGGTACCATCTTTCATCCAACCTCCAGGCTGGACTGCCAATAGCTTTTTTCAGAGTGAATACATCCTCTCAACCTGATAGATTAAGACTGTGTTTTTCACAAACTTCATATCTTACAAATGCCTCCAGCAGCTTATCTCCTTCTTCCTAAAGAACTGTAAGCATTAAACTACTGGACATTGGGTGAGCCAGCTTTCTCTTGCTATGACAAAATGCTCAAGATAATCAGCTTAAAAGGAGGAAAGATTGACTTTGGCTCCTGGTTTTAGAGGTTTCACTCAGTTCAAGATTTTCTTAGTTCTGTTATTTCTGAGTCAGTGCTGATGTTTTAATGATAAAATTTTCTTGACTTACATAAAACTTTGGGAGATATAGCAAGCACATGAAATTCTCTCTGATCATTTTTATTCAAGTCATTCACTTGGAGTCCCTTTTGTGTCCTTGCAAGGCAATCTGGCAGCTTCTAAGAAGTGATGGGGGTCTTCTGTGTAGCACCCTCACAAGCAGTGGTGCTGACCCCTCAATGGCCATTTCACTAGTACCACTGGTCAATCCCTTGGAGCAGAGAGAGGCTCAGGGTGAGAGGAACAGTTGGCCAGTTACCCCTGTGCCTCCCATTTCTCTCCCAGACCCCATTCTCACACCAGAAGGAGTCTCGTGCCTCGCCCATGCACCCATGAGGCTACAATTTTAGTTTCTTCTCTCTTTGGCTACAGCACTCCCTGGCTCTTGTCTCTTGGGGTTAGGGTGTATGTGCCTGGGGAGGGTGAGTGAATTGGGGAGGTGAAGGGGGAGTTGAGTGGAGTGGGTGGCTGGTAATATTTTCCAGTTCTTTCTAAAGTGTCTGGCTTCTCTTAGATGACATGGAAGTAAGCCAGCCGGCTGAATGCACTGGCTGCAAGATTGGTTACTGCTGACATCATCTCAGTAGCCAGACTGAGGATGGGGTGAGGAGGTGGGGAAGAAACTAAGCAGGGATTAATTCAGCCCTGAGCCACTTGATAGACAAAGGCAGAGGTGATCAGGTAACCTTTTTCCCAAGCAGAAGAAAAGAGGGGAGGTGGAGAAGAGGCTGTTAGTGACCATAGTGTATTCATGGGATATTTTGTGGTTCCCTGCCCTTAACCAGTGTACAGGTTCCACTGTATCTCACTCTCTGCCATCCCATTTTTTGAGCTTGGATAAGGAATCTTGAGTGTGCCAAGCACATTTCAGTGGAGGAGGGACATAGAGTGATCTGACAGCAGCAGCTTTCTTAGTACTTGCTTTCTAATTGAGGGACAGAGATAATTTTGCTTTTGCATGATAAACATCACCAACATTTGGTGATGTGTGACAACACGGTTTTATTGCTGCCCAGGAGCCTGAATTGGAACTGGCTGCACATGCACCTGGGCACGTGGACTGCTTGGTTATTCAGCTGCTGGCCATTGAGAGTCCGGGTAACTGAATCTTAATGCATATATCTTCATTTTTTTCCTTGGGAAAACTTGGGCTTGTTTAGGTGGAATAGGCAGGGTCCAAAGAAAGTAAGGACAACATACCCAACATCCCGAGGCCCAGGCATGTATACTTATAGCCACATGCTATTGGTCAAAGAAAGTTATGAGGCCAGCTTGGGCTCAAGGGAAGGGGCAGAGGCTTTGTGTACTCTGTTGTAGCTATGTGTACTGTCATCATCCACTCAGGACTGATCAGCCTGTGTGACTGTTCCTTTTACAGACCTCACAGCAGGATAGAAGAGCCCAAAAGGAAAAATCTTATCCTTTATCCTCAGGGAACTTCTCCAGGACCCCGAAGATGCCTGAAGTCATGGATACTACCCAGCCCTACAGGTACTATGTTTCTTCCTTTGCACATATAACTACTGTCGAGTTTAATGTAGAAAGTAGGCACAGTGAGAGATTGCTAACATGCAATAATAAAAAAGTAGAACAGTTTAGCATTTTACTTTTGTAACAGTTATATGAATATGGCTTATCTTTCTTACTGTAATGTACTCATCATAGCTGACTGCAGGTGACTGAAACTGAAAAGAAGCATTCTAGTGGTGCTCCCTCATCTCACATCTGTGAGTTACAGAAGGGACCAGTGCTATGATGCTGTTCTGGAAGCATAAGCCCTTCTCCTTTTAGTTCTTAATATCATTGTTATCCTTCTCATCAGGAAATCTCTACTTCCCTTACTTTTCTAGGGGGCAGTATGCGTGGAGTAAGTTAGGCAGATTCTTTTTCTGATGCTTTTAACCTCAAGATAACTGTTGATTAGTCAGAACCTTGCCAGAAAACAGCTTCAAAATGGAACTGGGCAATTAGAAGAGAATTTAATAAAGAGGTTGCTGATGAAATTGTGGGCAGGATAAAGGGAACCCAAGCAGAATATTGCAGAACCCCTGGGCGAGTAGCAGCATCACTACCACTGGCCCTGTAATGGCCAAAGAGCAGTAAAAGAGCCTGGAGAGGGCTGAACAGTGGGCCTCCAAGATACTCCCATATCCTAATCTCTGGAACATGTCAATGTGACCTTACTTAGAAAAAGTTTCTTTATAGATGCAATTAAGTTAAGAATCTTGAAATCAGAGTGTTCTGGATAATCCAGGATGGGCCTAAATCTAATGAAATGGAAAAGGAAGAGTTGAGCCAGATGAAAGAGAAGATGAAGTGACCAACTACAGATGCAGAGATTGCAGTGTCCCCAGTGAAGGGACACTGACAGTCACCAGGAACTGGAAAAGACAAAGAATAGGCTTTTCCTCAGAGCACACAAGGAACATATGCCCTGTTGGCCTCATAATCCCAGAATTCTGACCTCCTGGAGCAGTGAGAGAATAAGTGTTTATTGTTTTTAAGCCACAAGGTTTGTAGCAATTTAAAATTGCAGTCACAAGACACAAACACTATAAAATGGCTCTAGGGAGGCTGGGAGAATCACCTGCAAGATTTCACTTTTTTCATTCTCTGTGATCTCCAGAAGTGCCTCCCATTGGCCAGATCCAAGTGAATGCTCGGATTGGCCAGATCCAGGTGAATGCTCCCATTGGCCAGATCCAGGAGAATGCTTGAATTGGCCAGATCCAAGTGAATGCTCGGATTGGCCAGATCCGAGTGAATGCTCGAATTGGCCAGATCCAGGTGAATGCTCCCATTGGCCAGATCCAGGTGAATGCTTGGATTGGCCAGATCCAAGTGAATGCTCCCTTTGGCCAGATCCAGGTGAATTCTCCCATTGGCCAGATCCAGGTGAATGCTCCCACTGGCCAGATCCAGGAGAATGCTTGAATTGGCCAGATCCAAGTGAATGCTCGGACTGGCCAGATCCGAGTGAATGCGCGAATTGGCCAGATCCAGGTGAATGCTTGGATTGGCCAGATCCAAGTGAATACTCCCTTTGGCCAGATCCAGGTGAATTCTCCCACTGGCCAGATCCAGGTGAATGCTCCCATTGGCCAGATCCAGGTGAATGCTTGGATTGGCCAGATCCAAGTAAATGCTTCCTTTGGCCAGATCCAAGTGAATGCTCCCATTGGCCAGATCCAGGTGAATGCTCCCATTGGCCAGATCCAAGCGAATGCTCTAGGGTAAAGGATCCCCTGGACATGATCTGCAGGGATCATGGTCCTGATGCTCAGAGTGGGATCTAAGGCTGGAAAGAGAGATGGAAAGACACTTGTGAGCCATCTGGCATGAAAAATTCTTGCAGGAAAGGCACAACCAGATGGGAATAGAGAAAAGATGAAGCAAGAGTAAGATATCTGTGATGACTGGAGAAGATATTAGACTCAAACCCATCACAGCTACCATTATCAGGAGTCTGTAATATGTTTTGCTTTCCCTGTTCATCTTGCAACATAGTAGGGAGAATGAGCCTTCTCTTTTTACCTTAGAAAGTTTACTCATAGGAAAAAAAACAAGAGAAATAAATAAGCAGCTATTACTCTATAATTTATCAGCCAAAACAAAATTATCTAATTTCAAAGCAGAAAAGAAAAAGGGAAATGGCTAAGGAAGTGGAAGGTACAGGAATTCTATGTGTGGGCTTACAAGGCTGAAAAGGACCAATATTTATTGTCAGGAGAGACAACTTTACTCTCTTATTTCTCTCCACTCAACAAAATGTTCTTTTTTTCTAGATAATTCAAGAAAGAGAGCTACTGTTTAACAAGTCCTTTATTTGACTTGTGAGGATTTGGCCAAAGAAATTCTTTTCAAGAGTACAAACTTCTTAACAGCTTCTATGGTATGCTTTCTCTTTCTCCACCTTGTAAGGTACAAACCACACAGCAAGAGCAACAACAATGATAAAGTGCAGTCTATCAGAGTGGATAAAAAATTTGTCCAGTCATCTGTCAAATGCTCTTGAGCCAGAGAAGTAGGCCCATGACTCCTGGAGGAGCCCTTTATGCTGAGGAGTGATCTTGTGTGCTGCGGTGCTTATGTTTCACAGTGGACAGAGGACATCTATGAAATGTGTAGAGAACCCAGGGCTCAGAGCAGTTTGCATATGGAGGGTTAGCGTGTGTGTGCGTCGGCGCACCATCTGTGCATCTGTGTAATACTGTAACTATGAAGTTGGCCGGACTTCTGTGCACGAGATGGGGTCTTGGCCTTGGCAGTGAGGGAATGTACGTGTGGACTGAGTCACAGTGGACTCAGAATCCAAGCTCAGGGCCTCTGGAGGCCTGTCACCTGCAAGGCTCATTATAGAAGACACCAGGTGCTTGGAGTGTCCCCAAAGCAATACAGAGTGCACTGTCATGAGTTTGAAAAATATTCCTGGGAGAGATATAAATAAAGACTCCAAGCCCGAAGCCAGGGTTTTAGAAAGCCGACTTAAACACGGGATAATTTATAGCTGCTGTTGTCTCTTCCCGTGGATGACTCAGCTCTCCTCCCAGAGCAGGCCTAGCCTGCTCCAGTAACCTTTGGGTTTGGCTGAAAGGGTAGCACTAGAGCCAGCCTTAAGGAACCCAGTGAATAACCATTCAGCTATTGAACTAGCTCCTGCTAGGCTCTCTTCCTCTTTGGGTAGACTCCATTTCCAACAGGGATGAACAGTACCCAGAGCTGAAAAATGGGAGACCAAGTTATCCTGGCTGGTTGACCTTTGGAAGCCTATTAAACCCATCTTTGTATACCTTTGACATGATGGTGATGGTGTGGTGGATTCTAGTGTCAGCAGAATGGAGTAGCAAAAGACCCCAGTGGGTTCAAACTCCCACTGTGCCTTTCCCTGGCCAGTCCTCTATCCTGTACTAAACTCAGAGAGCAGCAATCTTAGGACAAAGGCCCACTTGAAACTCGACAGTATTCCTCTTTCTCATAGACTCTTGGAACCAGCAGAAAGAGTAAAACTGAGACTACCCTTCCTTTTTATTGAAGAAATAATTATCCAAGTCTAATGACTCAAAATGGCCACACAGAAGGTCAGATAGATATCGGCCTAAGCACTGTGGCAAATTTACAGTGGGAAGCAAAAACAGGGTTAGTTTTGATTCTCTCTCTCCACCCCCCACATGCCTGCTTTCTTTCATTATATTTTTAGTAGACTCTTTGGTCAGCCTCCTGTCCAAAGAGACAGATAGAAGTACAGAGGGTGCGTACTAAAACCAAAGGATGTTTCTTTGTCTTTTCTTCTTCTTCTTTTTTTTTTTTTCTCTTAAAAACCTTCCAGGAGTGTAGAAAGGACTGGAAGTGCTTTAAGGTCTTTTTAACCACATGCCTCATCCCAATTTGGCTCTCAGGAATATTTTCATGCCAAGACCCATATGCCTGGCTGTCCAAGTGTTGGAAAAAAAATCCATCACTCAGAACTGTTTTAAAAATAGTTTAGCTCTTTGATTAAATTGCTAAACAGCCTGCCTCAAGTTTTCTCTATTCTAGCGGATAAATTCATGCAACTGGTCTAATTTAAGCTTAGAGTTCAGCACTTAATAGATATATAATAATTGTTGAATGTACATACAATGCATTACCTCAATAAAGAAGAGTCCTTGTTTAGCATGCATTTGTGAAGCCATGGAAGATACATTTGCACAGGTGTGTGTGAGTAGGTATACTTCTGAGTGTGTGTCCTTAAATGCTTCTCTCTGCAACAACATTCTATGACGCCGTGACCTATATTCTGGGTACACACTGTCATACACTGATACTTTCATTAATCCTTGGGAAGGAAGTTTTAAGTCAGCCAGGTTAATACACATACACTTGCACAAACATATATACACACACATACACACCACAATTCAAGTCTACACAAACCTGCTTCATAAATGACAGAAAGCAGAGGATTTGAGCAGGTACATAATTCAAACTATAGGATTTCTCCCTGGTCTGGCCTGGCCCTTTGGAAATGTACTCTGCTTCCTCTATGTCCTTGGGCTCAAGATCTGGGGTTTTGTCTTCCGTTCTCTGTTTCCTGTTTTTCTGATCTTTCCCTTTGTATTAGACTTCCACTCTAGTCTCAAAAGGGCCCCTAGCCTCCTAATCTCTTATTTTTTTATGTTATCAAAATAAAAATGCCTGTGATTCATTCACTAGTGTGGATTGATTAGTCCACTGATGTGATTAGTTTTAAAGACCTCTGAATTTTACAGGAAGGAGGCAGACTAACAGAGGTGAAGAGATTCTCAAGGGTGCACAAGTATTAAATAGTAGCAACTTAATCCCTTAATCAGATCTGGAATTGATGTATAGTAATTGTTAAATATGAGCTACAAATAAATTCTATAAGTCTATCAGTGGGCAATCTTGAGGCATTGTCAAGGCTGAGTCAAGCCAATCTTTCTGTCCTTTTAATAGCGGATTAGTTTGCTTGGATAAATATTATGCGGGTTAGCTTCCAGTGGTTTCTTGTACTCTATTTGGGGTCTACACTATTAGGAACCCACAGACCAGGCTGAAGACTTCTCCCCACCCCAAGTATCATCTACTTTCTGAAGTTCCCAGCCACCTGGCAGAAGAACCCAGCCCCACCATCTCCTTCTCTATATGGGGAGGCCCTCTGGTGAGAACTCAAGCTTTAGACTTCCAGTTTCTCTTCCTGAGAAAGTGAGGCCCCTTCTGTTGGGCTGCTGAGTTCATCTTGGAAGCCTTGCTTGCTCTGGTCATCTGCAGTTCTTGACTGAACACTCTAAAGGTGTAGGGTACTCCCGGGGGTGCAACAGCTTCTTATGGAGCCCAATAGACACAAACCTTCTACTCAGCTGGTTAGGATCAGAAGGAGAACAGTACAAACACACATGAATATTTTGTTGCCCAGACAAAAAGAACGATGTATAAAGGCACATGGACAAAGGGAATAGCTTTGGGCCAAATGTGACACATTTCTGACCTGACAGATTCGCAAGATTGGCTACTCACTCCTGGCATATTATAGCCAGGCTGAGGACACAGACACTCACACATGACTAGCTTAGGAAAGGAAAATCTGAGGTCTCTGGAGAAAAATCAGATATATGAAGGAGATGAAGAGCAGAGAAAGGGAGCAGCCACCTTGCAATTCCCTCCTCTACCCCTGTCCACCTCCTCCCTCCTCCAAGTCAGAATCCCTAGCCTCACATCGTGCCTGGGCCAGCGGCTTCTGAGCCTGCTCATCTCTGTAACCAGAGCTGTGCCTGAAGAGGCTGCCTGACAGCTGCGGAGATGAGGGCTTGGCTACCGCTTCCCAAGATTAGATGACCTGGGCTGGCACCTACCTAGGGGCAGCTTATCTTGACAATTTTCCCAGACCAGGCTGGGAGCCGGAGAGGTGGGGCCCACTAGCAGCTACTGCTCATGGTGGTAGATCTGGGAACCCTCTATTAGACTGGCTTGTGTGCTTCCACTAATCACCCAGTGGGGCTGCTTTTATCAAGGTCAAGGGAGGTGAGAGAGTTCTGCATGCTTTGTTGGTTTGTTTTCCTCATCTTATATCCTTGTTATTACAGCAACCAAGAAGTGCACGTGGTGCAGCTCTCAGTCCATGGGATTATGATTTAGTTCTCCTCTCCTTTCTCTACCCCTGGCCTCTCTCAAAGGCCAGCCTTGTCTTTCTTCTCTTCTTGTCTCCTCAGCTCTAAGAGTAGGGCTGGCACTTTCCTGTCTTCTGCCAACTCCCACGAGCTGGAGCAGTGAGCTCTGCCTGCCCACATCTGGTGGTAAAGCTGGCCATTCCTTCAACCAGGCTTAGCCCTCCCACTAACCCTTCAACAAATTTTGTCCTGATCCCCACCCTCAAGCCTGCATCACGGTTCTTTTAGCTCAGGCTCCTGCCACCCTCCATTTCGTATTTTCTTTTCTATTAGTTGCCCCCAGCAGGTGCCTCTGCCTGCACCTGTGCCCAGCCCCAGGCCTGTACTCCTGTGGAGTGGGAACACTTCGTGTTCTGCTTCGCAATGTTCACACATCTCATGAGATTTGCAGATGGTTAATGTGTTCCTTCCTTTGGTCTCCTACCCCTGCCACTTTGGCGAGGGTGGGTAGTGTTAAGGGGGAGGGGCGCTTTAGCTCATGCTGGAGCTGGGGCTTGGCATAGCCCATGACTCCAAACACTCACACTGTGCACTAAGGTACTTTTTCTCTGTCCCAGCTTGTCCTCACTCTGATGGCAACCTCGGCAGTGTGATGCCGGAGCTCATGTGGCTGGCTGAATCGATTCAATTGCCGCCTCAGAGAGGAGAAAGTGAAGGCAAGACTATAAAGTATGGCACTGGATGTGGGGCGTTAGACAGTTTCTACATGGTTTAAAATACAAATGAGGATATACATACTTCTTTTTTAAAAATCAAATCTTTATTTGTACATACACTTCATGAATGCACTCAACACTGAGAATTTGTATCAGTATATGACACAACTCAGTTTTCACTTTTTCCAATAGCCTTACCCACCCTACAAACCCCACCTCCTATATACATAAACTTTGTTTCCCTTCTTTTTTGTTATAATCTCATTGTTGATATTCAGACTTCTTAAAGTGGATGCCAACATCATGGACGTAATGGAGAAGATTCTGGTCCACAGTGTCGGCAACAAGGAAGAAAAAGAAGGGAGTGAGAGGAGGGAATGAAGGAAGGAGAAACGAAAGGAGGAAGGAGGAAGGAAGCTAGTTTCTGGCCTCCTACTTTTTCAAGTATTGCAACTTGAAGCCAATGAGACTCTAATTCTGCCTGCAGATTTTGCACTTATTGGTTCGAAGATTTGCTGAGTATCGCCTCTGTGATCAGTCACTTGCTGATGAGGTCTTGTTTTGTTTGTCTCTCTCAGATCAGTGTCTCAGGGAGCAAAGCACGTATCTGTTGTCACGTCTGGCCTGGGGCTCTTACCCAGTGTTCATTTGTGCTCCCTAGAACTTCCTTTGCCACAGGGGGCGTGGCTGTGTCTTGCCTTCCTGCCTTCTCACCCTCCATTTTGTTCCTCCTTTGCTTCTTTCCCAAAGACTAACTACAGAGTGAGCTGATCTCTCCTAACTCCCATTTTCACTGCACTATAGACAAGCCCTTGGTCTCCCCACCCCAACCACCTGCTCACAACATTGTTTTACTTAAGGTGGAGATGTGCTATACATTTCCCAACTCTACTACTAAATCCTACAGCATATACTTGGATAATACCTTCCCTACTGGGTTCATGGTTAGAAGCTCTATTGGGTGTTTGCCTGTTGCTTGAATTCTCGTTTTATAATTATAAGAAAAAATACACATTTATTTACTAACTGAAGAGTTGATGCTAATTAAACTAATGCCTTCAAATATTTACATGTAATATATTGGCAATGGAGGTAGTGAGAATAGTAATAAGCCCAACAATGAAGCAATGTGGAGTTTTGATTATGGAACAAAGAATTGTTCTTTCTCACAGAAAATCATTCTTTGGTTTTCCTTTATTGAGTGTATTGGTATATTTTAGGTATACATTATGATCACATTCATCATTGAGAATTTGTGCCTGTACATGATATATCTTAATTCTTGTTTTTTCCCATTCTGCTCCCCTCCTTTCTTACAGCAAAGTGGTGATGAAGCCATTATTTCTCTTTTTCACTGGTCTGTGTACTGGCACCGCAGTTACTTTCTTCCTCTCTTCTGTTGCTGTGCTTCCCTTTTCCATCCTCTTCCTGGTGGTGAATCAGTTCACCACTGGTAGAGTCACTGACAGCCAGGTGTTTGTTTTTGCCCTGCTTCTAATCCCATCAAATGCTTCTTGCAGTTTGAAGAGATCTCTGCTGCTTCTGAAGTGCTCTCAGGCTCAGGAGAATTTTTTTTGACACTGAGACTTGCACCCAACACTTTTATATTGAGCTATATCTCCACTCCTTTTTAATTTTAAGATAGGATCTTGCTAAATTGCTAAATTGCCTAGGCTCGGCTTGAACTTGTAGTCTTCCTTCCTCATGCACCCAGAGTGTTGGGTTTACAGGTGGGTGCCACCATCCTTGGCACACTCTCAGCTTTATGGCTAGCTTTTTGTGGGCTGAAGGGATGGCACTCTGGCCTGGCTGATGCACCATATCTTGAGGAACCACCTTCATTCCTTCCTTCAGGTATTTGTCTTTCACCTTTCTTTCCCCCAGGTGCCATCTCTCTAACCTCTGCAAGGTGGTGATCATGGGAGATAAAGACAGGCTTGATGGGTGGGCAGAGCCGGGAGCTGGCCCTTGGTGGCCAAGGAAATGAATGCATGTCCTCCTCCTTGAATTCTTCATACTGTTTGCTATAAGAGTCCAAGTACCCTATTTCTGAGAACCTGCCTTCTGGCTGGCTATGTCTTATCCCCAGCTACCTGTGAGGCATAATTAAGAAATAATCAATGGATAATGCTCATGCCCTGGAAGTTCACTACACTAGCAGTTGCTTTGACCCTATCAGTGGGGAAATGAAAAGAGATTTCCTTAGCAGTGACTCTTTAAGTTCAGGGTGCCAAACAGCACGGAGAATTAGTTACCTGCTCTGTGCTCCACTCCCCAACATTGATTCTGACTCAGTAGGTCTGGAGGAAGGACCAGGAATTGTTCTGAGGGGATTCCTAGGTGAGCATGAGGCATGCACCCTAGGGAACTCTGACCATAATTATAAATACCTGGAAACATCTTCCCGTCCTATTGTAAATATGCCAACCCCATGGTGTCCTCTATGTCCCAAGCCAACCGGAGTGAATCTGCTCTAACATGATTCCTAGCTTTGCAGCAGTTAATGGCAGAGCTGAGCAGCCTGAGTGAGATAAGCTGCTGCTGCACACTTGAGTGAAGCACCTCTCAGACCTCTCTCAGAACTGAAGATACAGGGGACCCTTGATTTATGAACTCAATTCATTTGTTCCAAAGGATTGGTTTGTAACTCAAGTTGATCAACTGACACCTCAGGCTCCTCTCCACAGCCTTCCAAGTCTCTCCTGTACACAGGAAAATCTCAGTGTCCTGAGAGAGACACTGGCCCAGGATTTCTTAGTGAACCCCGCCCAGGAAAGGATGCTGTGGTGCTTCTTTAAGAACTCTTTCAGGGTTAAATCTGTATCTGAGACCATCTGGAAACACCAGTGACCACAATTCAGATCTTAACTCAAGACTTTATTCATAAGTTAAAAACTAAAATTCCAGTCATAACCCAAGTTGTTCACATGTCAAATACTGAAAGGGCGACTGTGTTAGATCAGCATTACCATTACACAGGTGTGCCGTGTGCTCTGTTAGCTTAAATAACCCTTCACTCTCACTCTTGTGAATCCTCCGACCTCCCCCTGCAGGTTCACTCCAGGCAGAAACAACCCAATTCTAGAAGCAGGATCCTGTTACCATGATACTTAGTATCAGGCAGCTAGAAAGTCTCTTGCCCCACAGCTGGACCCAGGCCTGATTAGGGGTCATGTCCTGGGAGCCATCCTCAGTGCAGGCCTGGGTATCCTTGGGTTCACCCCACCTTCATGCCAAGTGAGGATGTTTCTAAACCCTTATAGCTGGCCAGCACAGAGGGAGTATCTTTAGTTTTACAAAAAGAACCTATTTCCATCATTCTTCATTCTGAAAAAGAAACCACATGGCAGCCTTAGTTAGGTGTGAGCAGATATGCTACTTGAAGGACTTAGGGTGGCTGGCTCTGCTGCATGGTGACACTAGAGGGATGCCCAGGAAGTCACTCTGCAGGCCTTTTCCCTGAGCTTGCACCCTTGCTCGGCTTCCTCCCGCCTCCACTGCCTCATTGGCTGCTGGGGGGACCTTGTCTATATTAATTTACTATTTAGCATTCTTTCTGTCTGGATCTGCCTCTAATGAATCCAGAACCACCAGGGGTACTTGTCAAAAATGTGGATTTCAAGGTCTCTTCAAAATGGGAGGCACAGGAACGTTAGCAGGACAGACACTCTAGGGGCTCCTTCTGAGACTGACCAGTAGCAGAGGTCCCTCCACCAGTGTGAGAGAGCAGCAGCAGCCATGGGCTCTGCACAGCTTGGCCTCCACAGCCCCAGCCCTGCCCTGACATCTGCTGATCCAACAACTCCAAGTGGCTTGGCTTCCACCAGGAACAAATTGCTGCCGCCTACGGTCCAGCTGGCACCAGCCTGGTATCAGGCTGATCCTCCAGGCCTGGTTCAGTTGCACTGGGCTCCAGCTCTAGAGGGGCAATTTTCAGACCCATGTGGTTGAGCATTTGCGATGCATGAACTCTTTCCTGGGCTCTCATTCTTCTTCTCTTTTCTCTGTCCCCTCCTCAAGTTGCCAGTTTTCATATCCTGGTTACAGGGACACACACACACACACACACACACACACACACACACACACACACACTTTAAAAAAATAATCTCAAATCTCAGCGGTACAGCTGTGAGACAAAGCCCCCTCACAGGCATGTCTGACCAGAAAGCCAGCAGTCACACCCACAGCCTCACTGTTCCAGTTTGCCAGCAAACATCATCACACTTCCTGGCTTGAATGTAGCTCTGTCACTTGGGGCTCTGAGACTGTGGGCAAGTTCCGTTTGCCGTGGAGTACAGAGCATGGCCAGTCTTACGGTGCAGGAAGAACAAAGCCCCTTCTTCCAGGCCAGCATGTCTGGAGGGCACACGATCTAGTGTGCCCTGGAGGCAGTGGGGCCGCCCGCCTCATGGCCCAGAGCCTTGCCTGATTTCTCGGTGGCTCTGTTCTCCCTGCATAGCAGCAGGGGGAGGAGGGGCATAGAGACAAGCTGAGTAAGTGCACCGTAGCTTTGTATGGTCCCATCTGGACAGCAGGCAGACATCAAGCATTTTGACTTTTCTACATGTAGCTAAGGGAATGAGAAACCGAATTTGTCCCAAAAAGCAACCTTGTCCAATACACACTCACAAACTTGAACCTTGTCATTTTTCACTCGTATACACATATTCTGGCACACTACCACAAACACATACGCACACTTATACACACACACTCACATACACCTCATACCTGCACATTCGCATGCACATATACATATGGGCACATGTATAAATTCACACGCATCCTCACAACACACATCTTACATTCACATGTGCATGCTCTCACAGACACACTCACATGCTTTCCCATGTAGACACATCCATACATTTTCACCCTGACTCTCACACTCTTGTCACACACTCAAATACCTTTTTCGTGCACCCAGATATCACCATGCTCTCAGACCCTCACACATTCTTCTCATGCTCACATGATTTCTCACACACACACACACATTCTGAATAGTCAGAGGAAAATGGCCTTTATTGGGAGTGGATGGAGAGCCAAGGAAAGGGAGAGAATGAACTCAGTGAGCCTGGAGTTAGCACATCTGTACTCTCTTGGGAAGATTCCAGGTCATACCAGACTTGATCTCTGTGCCCTCTGAGTGACATAGCCACAGGCAAAACCGAGCTCGTTACGAAGCCAAAGAATTAAGCCTCATGTTGGATTCAAGTAAATGTGGTTGGAGGGAGGAGGCAGGTTTGATGAAATCTGCCTGAGAAGTGACAGCAATATTAGCAGGGATGGAAAGGGATGGCCAAGTGCCTGGCACATGCTGTATGCGTTTAATGGACCTCACCCAGCCTGCTCACCTGCTATCTGGTAACCCCGTGATCCTATTTTGTAGATGGAGAAACTGAGGCCCAGCAAGTTTAGCTGCTTTTCTTGTGATTTTAGCTGGCACACGTGGGAGTTGGGCATGAACTCGGTTGGCAGCCCCCTTGAGGTTGGCAGCCCCCTTGAGGTTGGCAGCCCCCTTGAGGGTGGCAACCAACCCTGCTGCCCCCATGCCTTCTGCTCAGAGGGTTGGTGTTTGAGCTGAACTCTGAGGTTTGTGTGGGGGGTGGAGATGTGGCAGACGAGCAAAAGGCAGATGAGTGGGAAAGTGCAAGGTGTGTTCCAGGGAAGGGCAGGCAGTCGAGTGGGGGTCAGATCTCGGAGAGACTTGTGTCAGGAGTTTGGCTTTATTTTACTTTGTGTCCAGAGGGAAGAGCAGAGACTTCAGGAAAGAGTGATTTGTATTTTAAGACGATGATTCTGACTGAGTGAATGGGAGAGGTAACAGAGCTGTTGGGAGAAATGAGGTTACCATAAGTCCGTGGCAGTGAGAATTGTGTATCAGAGGAGAGGTGGGGTGCAGGCAACCGCAGGCGTCCAGATGGCAGGGTCTTCTGACCGGCCGCAGGAGGTGGCTTCAGGGGACGAGGGAGGGGAACCAAGTTTGTCAGGCAGATTTCTAGCAGGGTGGTGGGTCGTGTGACCCAGAAAAGGAGCACAGGAACAGAAGACATGGTGGGAAGGGAGGAATGGTGGGTAAGCTCCTTTGGGCAGGGCTTAGGAGGCAGGCATAGGGATGCTCGGCTCTGCTGGAGCCCTGGGGTCATCGAGGCAGGCACATGCAGCTGTGCCCTGAGGAGAATGTACGTGTGGGAGGCTGGGAGAGTGCCAGCTTGGGATGCCAGAGAGGTCAAACAGAATATGCCACTGGAAAATAATGGCCAGTGTGTATGTGTGTGTGTGTGTGTGTATATGGGGTGTGTGTGTGTGTATGTGCGTGTGTGTGTATGGTGTGTGTGTGTGTGTGTGTGTGTGTGCGCGCGTGTGTGTGCTCAGAGACAACCCTTTCTTGCTGCCTTCCTCCCAGAAGCCTGCTCTGCCCTATAGAGAAGAGTTCAGGGCCTGCTGCCTTAGGCAAGTCTATTCCCTAGTGCCACCAATGAGGTCCTGCTTCCAGCTCTGGGTGCTCCCCAAGTCTTCACTGTCTCTGGAAAGGAGGAAGGGCAGGTGAGCTGATCCCTTGTGGGTAGACATTGAGCCTGGGCCAGAGCTGAGGACCACTGAAGTGAGGAAGGGGCATAGGACCCCTGGCCAAACCTTGAAGGGAACTGATCTGGACACTGATCAAGTGACTTGTCTCTGCCAACCTCTTGACTCAGCCAGAGGATATGAAAACAGAGGGTGGTCACCATATACACAGTGAAGTATTATTCAGCCTTAAAAAAGAATCCCATCATTTTCAACAACCTGGATGAACCTGGAGGACACTGTGCTATTGAAATAAACCAGACTCAAGAAAGATTGCATTTCATGATCTTACCCATGTGTGGAATCTAGGCAGAGTTGAGCTCTCACAAGTAGGGAGTGAAATGATGATTTCCAGAGGCTGAGGATGGAGCAGGGGTGGTGGGTTTTGCAATGGTGCAGTGAGACTAGAGGAATAAGTTTCTGGTATTGCACAACGTGAGGTCTGTAGTTAATAATAACATAGTGTATATTTCAAATTGCCAAGAGTAGATTTTAAATGTTCCACAAACACACACACAGATCTGTGTGAAGTGCTGGGCTATTAATTAGTTTGACTTAATCATTCCATATATATACAGCACATATATCAAAGCATTACATTGTGTCCTACACATACATGCAATAATTATTTATCAGTTAAAATAAAAGAATATTCCTTCTATCAGGGAGAAAAATGATAAACTAATATTAAAAAGAAAAATAGAATAAAAATAAAGAAATGAGACCAAGACTTTGTCCAAAGTCTTCATAGACTAGAAAGAGAGAGCCCTATGCAAACATGAATCCATCTTGTTGTAATGAAGACATTGTTGTGAACCGCAGGGAGGGAGAGACTGATTCTTTCTGGGAGGGTCATGGACCTTCAGCGGTGAGCAGAGCTCCCTGCAGAAGATAGGAACAGAGGGCCGGGCACGGTACAGAGTAGTGAGAGTGTTCTCACCAAAGAAAACTCTATGGAAAACATCACGGTTAAGTGCAAGGACAGGCCAGGAAAAGCATGTGGTTTGGTGTAGAGAATAAGGGATCCTCCCGTGGGTGTGGCAGGGGATGAGCTGGCAAATGTGGCTGGGATTAAGCTCTAAAGGTTCCCTTGGCTCATGTGAATGTTGACTGTACTCTTACAGTATTGCTCAGTGGAACTTCCTGTGATGATGGAAGAGCTCAGTGCCTGAGCAGTCCAGTATAGTGGCCATTAGCCACGTGTGGCTCTGGGGCACTTGAAGTGTGTTGTGTGCTGCCCAAGTGCTGAAGTTTTACTTATGTATATTTGAATTTCACTAGGTGTGTGTGACCGGCAACTACTTTACAGGACAGCATGGCTCCTGGGAGTGAGGAATTCACTGCTTATAGAATTCATCTGTGTCCTGTTGGGTTTTACTCCACTGTGTTCTGTCCTACAGCTCATATCCTTGTGCAGATGAATCACAGCTCTTCACTCATAAGTGAACAACTTCTAGGCTCATGGCTTGGTGAAGTAGGAAATTTAAGGATCACAACACAGACAGATAAAGTCCTTAAGGGAGACTGTAAGGACGGAGCTGAGGCTTTTGAGGCTTTCTCGTGTCCTCCTCCCATGTCTAGCTGGGCTTTAGGTCTCTCAGATGAAATACACAGCCCCTTATCCAACTTGAATTTAAGGTAGACAGTGAATAACTATTTAGCACAACTATCTCCTAAATATTTCATAAAACATACTTATATTCATTTACACTTATATTACTTATTTGTAATTCAAATTTAATTGAAACAATTGTATTTTTGACTCAATTGGAAAAAATTCTAATTGTATATGTTCTTGGCTCACCTTTTACACTGTTATTACAGCAAGCAAGTCGAAGGCCCTAACTTTGTTTATGCTGCATCTTGTGCCCTAGTCTTTCTCCTAGGACTTCTCTGGCATTACTGTGCAGAAATGCTGGGCACAGGAATGGTTGCAAATCAGAGGGAGTTAATCCCCGTGGGATAACTTTTAACAAACAGAGGATTGGAGCTCCAATGGGCAGATGTGTTTACTCCCCAAGGGTCTATGTTTTGGAGGCTTGGTCTTCATAGTGGCAACATTGGAAGGTGTATCCTACTTGGAAGAGGCAAATCTTACCAGGAAGTCCTTAGGTCACCTGGAAAAAAGATTAAGCTAGTTCTCATGAAACCCCACATTTATTCTTGTTGGAGCCAACCTTTAAATTGCTCTCTGGATTCCTTTACAATGTGCTATCTGGCTCCTAATCATGTTCCTACCATAATGATGCCATTCTAATACCATGCCTTTACCATATCTGAGCAACACCAGTGCTATGCTCTTGAACCTCCAGGGAAGTGAATTAAATAATCTCTTTTCTTTATAAAGTTAACATAACTGAGGTATTTCTTAAAGACTTTCTAAGAAAATGGGCTAATACAGAGCCAATGGATAAATATTCTTCTCTTTCTATCTCTCTGTATCATTTAGTGTTCACTAGAGAAGCAGATTTGATGTAAGATACGTAAAGATATAAGGATTTACAAGGTCGTCTTAAAATTGCCACCTACAGAATTAGGAGTGAAAGGGTGCAAAAAAGGCTACCTCTGTGCTGGATATCTGAAAGATCCAGTTGAAGTTCAAAGGCCTGGAGCTCAGTACAGTGTGCAAATTTGAATAGGGAAGCTGAAGGGTCTGCAATGGAAGTTCTGAAGAATCTGTGGTTGAAACCAGAAGACTGATCAAAGTGAAGACTGGAGTTCCTCTGGAGAGTTCTTCTGGAGAAATAGAGGTAAGACCCCTCCTTCATTTTCTTTTTATGCCATTCCGGCTATAAGCCTATTGGTCAGTACTACTCACACATGGGTCTTTTGTTTTCAGTAAGTCCCCTTCGCCACACCTAGAACTATGCTAATGCAATTAGTTGGACATTTCTTTTTTTCTTTTTTTTTTAATTGAAATCTTTATTGGTACATTACATATACACATCATGATTGCACTCCACAATGAGAATTTGTACCAGTATATGACACAACTTAATTCTCATTTTTTCCCATAGCCCTACCCACCCTACCACCCCCCATATACATAAACTTTGTTTCCTTTCTTTTGTTTTTTTTAAAATCTTTATTGGTACATTAAATATACACATCATGATTGCACTTCATAATGGGGATTTGTACCAGTATAAGACACAACTTAATTCTCATTTTTTCCCATAGCCCTACCCACCCTACCAGCCCCCCATATACATAAAATTTGTTTCCTTACTTTTTTGTTACAATCTCAACATTTTCCCCTTTCACCTTATTTTACATTGAGCATTTTCTATTTCACAATATATAATATACAATGCTAGGACTCATTTACATCTTCATTTTCTCATACCAGAGAAAAGATGCGATATGTACCTATCTGTGCCCTATTTATTTCACTTATGAGGATATCCTCAAGGTATGTCCATTTAAGTAGAAATGATTCA